>ML427697.1:19846-68123 GCA_005239525.1 Nicotiana knightiana
GCCATTCTTTATCATCCGGGAAAGGCAAATGTGGTAGCAGATGCCTTGAGCAGGAAGGTAGAGAGTATGGGTAGTTTGGCTTACATTGCAGCAGAGGAGAGACCTCTAGCCTTTGACATTCACTCCTTAGTTAATCGCCTGGTGAGGTTAGACCTTTCAGAGCCTCGATGAGTTTTAACATATGTGGTTGCTCAATCTTCGTTATTGGGAGAGATTAAGGCTCAACAGTTTGATGATCCGTACATGGTAGAGCTTCGGGAGACAGTGGTTCAGAGTTTTGCCAAGGAGGTTACTATTGGTGAGGATGGTGTTCTGAGACTTCACGGCCGTTCATGTGTTCCTAATGTCGATCGCCTGAGAGGGGGGATTCTAGAGGAGGCTCACAGTTCTCGGTATTCCGTTTATCCTCGTGCTACGAAGATGTATCATGATTTGAAGCAGCATTACTAGTGGAGGCGGATGAAGAAGGACATTGTGGAGTATGTGGCTAGGTGTATTAATTTCTAGCAGGTTAAGTATGAGCACCAGAGGCCAGGAGGCCTGCTTCAGCAGATGCCCATTCCGGAGTGAAAGTGGGAACGCATCACTATGGACTTCGTGGTGGGTTGCCTCGGATTCTGTGGAAGGTTGACACGGTTTGGGTCATTGTGGATAGATTGACCAAATTAGCGCATTTCATTCCAGTGGCTACTACATATACTTCTGAGAGGTTGGCACAGATCTACATTCGGGAGATAGTCCGGTTGCACGGTGTGCCGGTGTCCATTATATCAGATCGAGGACCTCAGTTCACCTCACACTTCTGGAGAGCATTGCATAGTGAGATGGGTACCCAGATAGACCTCAGCACATCATTTCACCCTCAGACTGATGGCCAGTCGGAGCGTACAGTTCAGATATTCGAGGACATGCTCAGGGCATGTGTGATTGACTTCGAAGGTCAGTGGGACTAGTTCTTTCCTTTGACCAAGTTTCCTTACAATAATAGTTATCAGTCCAGCATCGAGATGGCTCCATTTGAGGCTTTGTATGGTCGGCGGTGCCGTTCTCCTATCGGGTGGTTTGAGCCTGGCGAGGCTAATTTATATGGCACCGACATTGTGAGGGATACTTTGGAGAGGGTGAAGTTGATTCAGGAGAGGCTCCACACAACATAGTCAGGCAGAAGAGTTACGCGGATCAGAGGGCGCGTGATGTGTCATTTATGGAAGGAGATAAGGTCCTGTTGAATGTCTCGCCAATGAAGGGTATTGTGAGGTTTGGGAAGATGGGCAAGCTGAGCCCATGGTTTATAGGTCCCTTCGAGGTGTTGAGGCGAGTTGGGGAGGTTGCTTTTGAGCTAGCTTTACCTCCCAGTTTGTCAGGAGTTCATCCGGTCTTTCATGTATCCATGCTTCGAGGGTACCACGCCGACTTCTCTCACGTGGTTGGTTTCAACATTATTCAATTGGATAAGGGGTTGGGCTACGAGGAGGAGCCAGTTGCTATTATTGATAGACAGGATTGCCAGTTGAGGTCCAAGAGAGTTTCTTCGGTGAAGGTCAAGTGGAGGGGTCAACCGGTCGAGGAAGCGATCTGGGAGTCCGAGGAGGACATGCGGAGCAGATATCCGCACTTATTCAGCACTTCAGGTATGATTCTAGACCCGTTCGAGGACGAACGTTTGTTTAAGAGGTGTAGAATGTAATGACCCGACCGATCGTTTTTGCGTTATCGGACCCCGTTTCCCTAAATGAAACTTCCCATAGCAGCTTATTGTGAATTATGACTTGCGGGGATGGGTGGTTCGATATTCGGAAATGTTTAGAGCAATGTTGGAACACTTAGTTCCTTACGGTTGGCCTTTTTGGCCAAGTTTGACTTCGGTCAACATTTTTAGTAAATGACCTTGGAATCGAGTTTAGACAGTTCTGGTATCTTTGTATGATGATTTCATACTTGGGCGTATGATCGGAATGGGTTTTGGATGACCGGGGAGCGTTTCGGCGCCCAATATCGAAATAAAAGTTTCCTTAAGTTCATATTGTGGTTTGGGATTTTTATTGTGTTATCTATGTCCGAACGGAATTCCGATACTGGGAATAGTTCCGTTATGTCATTCATGACTTGACTGCAAAATTTGGGGTCATTTCGAGTAGTATAGGTTGGTTCGGCGCATTGTTAGCGAATTCTAGAAACTTAAAGTTCCTAAGTTTGATTCTAGGGGTTTTGAGGTGTGATTTTGAGTTTTATCGTTGTTGTGGGTGTCCCGAAGGCTCGAGCGAGTCCGTGTTATGATTTGGGACTTGTTGGTATATTTGGTCGGGGGCTCGGGTGGGCCCAGGTGCCTCTTGGGCAACAAACGAGGCCAAAAAACCAGCTGAAGCAGCTGCTGGTGCACCTGTTCTGGTGTGACTGCAGGTGCGGTTGCCCAGTCGCAGGTGTGGGACCGTTCATGCGGTCCCAGCCTCGCAGGTGCGACCCCCAGGTGGGCTGCCAAGTTCTCGCAGGTGCGGGCCCTTTCCCCGCAGGTGCAGACTCCTGCCCGCAAGTGGGAGTCCTTTCTCGCAGGCGCGAGACCGCAGGTGCAGTCGTCGAGTCGCAGGTGCGAAAACCCCTGTAGGCAGTAAGATCTTTAAATACGAGATTATCCCATTTTCGCTCCATTTTCTTCCACCATAGACGATCTTGAGAGCTTGGAAAGAGTCCCACGACCTAGCTACTAAAAGGTAAGTGAATTCTATCCTAAAGTTAGTTAATGCATGAATTACTAGTTGAATTTAACTACCTAATTAGTGATAAATTAAGGATTTGGGTAGTAACCTAGGGCTTTCAAGAATTTAGAGAATTACCCGTGAATTGGCTATGAATTCATACAAAAATTATATATTAAGGATCCTTAGGTTATGGGTGAGTGTTTCCTTCGAGAATATTCGGAATCCAAGCATGCGGGCCCGGGGTTGGATTTTGGAATTTCTTCAAGAATGATGAATTTGACTAAATAGTAGGAGAATTCCATGATTTGAGTATAATTTGATATATTTACGTAACGTTTGATTAGTTTCGAGTCCTTGGGTGACGAGTTCGGAGTTTCGGGCGCATTCTTGACCCGGGGAGTAGGTTCGACGCGAGGTGAGTCTCCTTTCTAACCTTGTAACAGGGAATTGTCCCCCTAGGTGATTTAAATGGCTATGTGCTAATGTTTGTGGGGGCTACGTACGCACAAAGCGACGAGAGTCCGTACGTAGCGACTATTATTGTTATGTCCGGGTAGTTAGGCCTACACCATGCCTTGTGTTTTTCCTTGAAATGAAATATATGCTTAATGAATTAATGTTACATGCGGCTTGTTTCCCTGAGATCATGGAATTTGAGAAATGTTAAGGAATTGTTCACTGAAAAGTAATTTCTAAAGAATATTATGTGGATTGTGTGTGCATGTGACCGCTTCGCAATTTACATTCCGCGAGCGGAGTGTTATTTTCCCCACTCTCATGGGAGCGGGCCATATGCCACGGCGAAATTAAAAGATATATTATGGTTTGGGCCGTTTGACCCTCTACAGTTTACAGATATGATCATTATGATGGCTCAGGCAGGTTGTCCTTACCCTGTACGCGCATGCTAAATTGTTAATGATTTTTTTATGGATATTGAGTGGACAGATATTTAAAAAAAGGAAAATGAAGTAGTACTTACATATTTACTTCCAATACTTATTTGAATTACAGTTATCTTTAATATTTACTGTTTTTATCATTCTTGTATGTATGTTCTGATATTATATCTTGTTTAATCATTTTGTTAGACCTTAGTGAGTGTCAAGTCGACCTCTCGTCACTACTTCTTAGAGGTTAGGCAGGATACTCACTGGGTACGTATTTGTTTATGTACTCATGCTACGCTTCTGTACTTAATTGTACATGTTCTGAGGTTGGTGCATCTGGTTATCAGGCTGGAGCTCGATTCTGGTCATAGTTGGACCTGACTTCACGGTGAGATGCTTCTCCTGACGATCCTCGGCAGCACCATGGAGTTTCTTTTGCTTATTTCCCGTCTATTTCTTTCAGACAGTGGGACTGTATATTATATCTTTTGTATATTCTATTAGTAGGCCCGTAGGACTTGTGACAGTAGTTCCTGGCACACACGTGGTAGTTGTTATGGATTACAGGTCTACATATATATTGGTTCACGCCCCTTATGACCGCTTTTGAGTAAAACCGGCTAATTATCCTTTTCAATTTATGTTTTAAACTTTAAAAACTTGGTATATGATGAAATGGTTAATCAAACAAGAAAGAACCCTTAGTAAATTGAGTGTTGGCTTGCCTGACCCCGTTGTTCGGCAGCATCTCGACTTGAGTTAGGATTTTGGGTCGTGACATAAAAGTTCAATTCATATCTTAAAATTTCAATTTATAAACTAAAAGTTCAATTTATAAACTAAAAGTTCAATTCATATCCTAAAAATTCAATTCATAAACTAATATTTCAATTTATAAACTAAAAGTTCAATTCATAAACTAAAAATTTCATTCATATCCAAAAGGTCCAATTCATATCCTAAAAGTTAAATTCATATACTAAAAGTTAAATTCATATCCAAGCAGTCAAATTCATAAACTAAAAGTTCAACTCATATCCAAAAAGTCCAATTCATAAATTAAAAATTCAATTCATATCCAAAAGGTCCAATTCATATCCTAAAAGTTCAATTCATATCCTAAAAATTCAATTTATAAACTAAAAGTTTAATTCATAAACTAAAAGTTCAATTCATATCCAAAAGGTCCAATTCATACCCTAAAATTTCAATTCATACACTAAAAGTTCAATTCATATCCAAAAGGTCCAATTCATATACTAAAATTTCAATTCATAAACTAAAAGTTCAATTCATATCCAAAAAGTCATCCATAAACTAAAAATTCAATTCATATCCAAAATGTCCAATTCATATCCTAAAAGTTCGATTCATAAACTAAAAGTTCAATTTATAAACTAAAAGTTCAATTAATATCCAAAATATCCTAAAATTTCAACTCATAAACTAAAAGTTCAATTCATATCCAAAAAGTTCAATTCATAAACTAAAAATTCAATTCATATCCAAAAGGTCCAATTTATATCCTAAAAGTTCAATTCATATCCTAAAATTTCAATTTATAAACTAAAAGTTCAATTCATAAACTTAAAGTTCAATTCATATCCAAAAGGTCCAATTCATATCCTAAATTTCAATTCATACACTAAAAGTTCAATTCATACCCAAAAACTTCAATTCATACAATAAAAATTCAATTCATATCCAAAAGGTCCAATTTATATCCTAAAAGTTCAATTCATATCCTAAAATTTCAATTTATAAACTAAAAGTTCAATTCATAAACTAAAAGTTCAATTCATAAACTAAAAGTTCAATCCACAGGGTCGGGTTCTTTTAGGGATTGATAGACTTGTGAAGATCCTAATTAGTATATATAATTTATCATCAAATATATCTGTTTGTAAATTGATTCATCGACTTATAACTTATTTTGATGCATCGTTGAATATTAAAAATAAAATGTTTGACCTCTCTCTCTCTCTCTCTCTCTCTCTATATATATATATATATATATGTTGATACCCAATTTTTCCCTATATTATTTCCAAAATAATATACTTTCAAAAAAAAATGCATGAGCATCAATTAATATTTTTTCATAATTCGATGTATTTTTAAAAGGATTTTTAATTAATTTATTCCATTATTTTATTGTCCAAATAATTACATATTTCATCACAAATGATTTTATAATAATTTTATTGCTCAATTTTATCACCTATATTTATATTAAGCTTCAATTATTTTATGCATAGTTATATTTACAGTTGTAGGTTATAATTGCAATAACTTTGCAATAATAGCCCATTTGTGAATAATTACTTGATTTTACACGAAAATGACCTTTTATATTTGTATAATATTAAATAATTATTTTTAATAATTTTCATACACAAATAGAATTTTTATCATTTATTAGCTATTTCAATAAATTATTTTATCAAACTAACTGGGTATTTAACAAATAGCCTCTCTTAAATTGATTTTCGGACCCAGCCCAATAGCTAACCTAACCCAATACCCATAACCCAAACCCAATTACCCTACTCATGTGTAACCCGCCACAGCCTAGATCTAATCTTGTCCGTTAATCTCAAAAGATCAACGGCCCAGAACCAACCTTCAACTTTTAATTAACCAACGACCTAAACTCCTACCCACATTTACACAAATCCGCCGCCCTTCAATTCCCTCTCCTCCTCTCTTCTCTCTCTCACCCTCCTCCAATCCCTAGCCCACCGTCACTAAAACTCATTTGATTCATGGGTTTCTTCTTCGATTCTAGACCTTATTCGGCCTCCTATCACTACTGGTTGTCCGATCTTCATATTACTTGATGGAATATCAAGAAGCTTGAGCAAGATTTGGCTCAACCCCTCATGTTCTCAATTAATTTGTCCGTATTCACCCCCATGTCTGTGAGTATTATCATTTTTGTGTTTTCATGGCTTCAAATCTCTGGTTCAAAACTCGATTTTTTCTAGCTCTGTTTACTTTGCACAAACCTAACTATTTCTGGCTAAATCAGTTCAGATCTCTTTAGATCTGAAATGTTTTGAGTTTGTTTAGTATTTTCCCTTTAAGATTCTTCCTTTTTTACAACTATTATCGATCAATTTCATTTTCACTAAAAGCTATGGTTTCGATTTTTCAAGAGGTTTCTACAAAAAGGTTTAAAACATTCAAATGTTCAACTCTAGTTTTCTTCTTTACTATTTGACCGATTTCTTTTACTTGAGTTTCATCTCTATGTCTTTACACCTTAGGGTTTTTCATTATTTGACTGTTGGTTATAATGTTTATTGTGATTCTGTCAATTAGTTGATTAACTTATTTACTTGCTTGATTAGGGTTCCAAAATTGCGCTTTCCTTTTAAAATTGATATCTCCTTGACATATTTTTACCTATTCTTTCCTTATATGTGCTTCGTAATTGGTACTACTGACCTTAATTCCTGTTGCTAGCTTGATTTCTAGGTTTTTCTTATTTTGACTGACCAATAATTGATTTCTGGATTTACTACTTACCTTATTTAGCCTCAATCTTGTCTACCGATTTACTCCGTGAAATATGCCCCTTAACTCAAGCTACTCTTACAGCCAATTTATTCCCGTTAGCCCTAATTGATTGATTAATTGATTTTGCATGCCTTATTTGTGTGCAATTGATTTTCCTTCCTTGTTTGGTTTTACTCGACTATGTGCTATATAAACCTTTCATTGTTCTGATTTTAAGACACGCTGAGACTAAGCTCACTCTTTCACTCACACACTTACACACACTTGAGTTCTCTCTATCACTCTGATTTGCTGCATTGTCTAGCCGGCTGAAACCCAAGGCTAGACTCTTGGATTCCAATTGCTTTCATCTTCCTTCTTACTTTCTCCCCTAATTGGTATGCCCTAGCCTTTGCAATTTCATTCTTTACACTTTGCTTGACTAGACTGTATCAAGTTTGTCTTTCACATGATTATATGATCTCATTTAGTAACATTGTTAACTTAGGACTAAGTTATTTCGAATAATATGAATACTCTCATAGGTTATTCTAAGGTTTAATTTGTTCCATGCACTGTTTGTTAATACTATACCTATTATAAACTTGGCATAGTATGAATATGTAATCAGTCAATTTGTTGCTTAACTTCCCTGCCCTGTCTGTTTATTTCATGTATCTGGCCAACTCAATTGATTTGCCTAATTGCTTCTGTGATAAGTACTAGTCTAAATATTTAACTTCACTAGACTTCAATTTATTTGATTATGTGTCTTGAGCATGAATTTTGTTTGTCCTCTTGGTGCAGTTCTGCCTGCAACACTATGTTCTGAATCCTATTTCTTCTGAAATCCAAATTATTTTAAAACCTTCCCCTTATCCCTTTTATGTACTGATTTTTAAAAAAAAACCCTACTCTTAGTCATTTAGGTTCCTAACCACTCCAGTGTGAGCACTGCCCAGGGTCCACTTGAGACTCCTTTGAACTCTGACACACTGGGGAATGGTTTTCCAATATCTTGAACTATCTTGTGAATGTGATTCTGGTGTGAGAATTGCCCTGGGTCCACTGAGGCCCTTGGGAACTTTGATACACTAGAAACCTTGATCTAATGTGCTATGAATCCCTATGATGTGCTCCAAAGTTTGTCTGTTGGAATGTTTGGTTCCCAGGTTTGTATTAGGCCTATTGTCACGACCCCAAATCTATACTAGCCGTGATGGAGCCTATCGTGATACTAGGCTAGCCAATTTACGGAGAATAACATAAGGGTTTTCCATTTAATACATATCTTATGCGATATTTCATAATAATTTCCGCTTTTTAGCATTTCAAGACAATAAAGAATGGTCAAAATATCTAAACACAACCCCAACACCTGGAGTAAACCGTCATGAGCATCTATGAAGTGATATAGTCTGATACTAACTCTTTACTACAACAAGTCTGGGAAGTAAAGTAAAATGACATAGTAGGAAGGAGAAAGGGAAGGCTGCGGACACCGAGCAGCTACCTCACAATCCCCGAACAATGCTCCAAATGGGGTAGATCAACTATCGCTCAACTCCAGTACCTAAATCTTCACACAAGGTGCAGTGAGTAATGTGAGTACGCCAAATCAGTAAGTAACAAATATAACTAAAGACTGGAGTGCAGTGAGGAGCATATAAAAATCATGTAAGTTCATATAGTAAACAACAATGGAAATACATAAATCAAGTCAGGAATCTACATTCTGAATATTTCATAGAAACTCCATTTTTTCGTTTAAAGTCTCATATAAAACATTTTCTCAGCATTTTTCATTAGAGGCTCAGTGTAAAGAAGAGTGAAAACAGTAGTTTCATAAAATATCAGCCCCTCGGGCACAGTGTCACTCACAAATGAAGCCTCTCGGGCAAGCCTCTCAGTCACTCGTGACTCTACTCTCATAAGTCAACGCTCCCACTCAGCACTCTCACTGAAAAGGTACCGTATATAATAAACGATGCGGCGTGCAACCCGATCCATGTAATAACTGCTGCAGCGTGTAGTCCGATCCATAAATAGTTGATTGCGCTTACTGGGGGTGTACAGACTATGGAGGGGCTCCTACAGCCCAAGCGCTATATCACTACGGCGTGCAGCCCAATCCATCACTATCCTCACAATCCGGCTCTCGGCCTTACTCGGTCATCATCCTCACAAGCCACTCGGGCAACTCAGTACAATTCACGGGGACTCAGCCTAAAATATCTTTTATTATTTAAAAACAAAGTGATAAACATGAATTAATAGTGAACATGTATAAATCATGACTGAGATTATATTTTCTATCAAAACAGTGTGAGAATAGTAGTAAAATACCCCTGAGGGTCCAAACAGGTCGGCACAAGGCCCCAAACATGGCGTACAACCCAAAATATAGTATAAATTTATAAAATACGGGATATCATATGATTTCAAATCAAATACATGGCTTAATAGTTGCTACGGAATGGGCCAAGTCACAATACCTACCAGTGCACGCCCACACGCTTGTCACCTAGCATGTGTGTCACCTCATTTACCAAAATAATATGAAATACCGAGGTTTCATACCCTCAGGTCTAGATTTACAATCATTTCTTACCTCAAACCGGCCAAAATCCTAACTCGTGATGCCTTTGCCTCTTGCCTCGGCCTCTGATTCGCTCTGAATCTACCAAAAATCAGTACTATAACATCAATATGCGATAAAAGAACAAAACCCGTGAAAATTATCAAATTTAATCAAAAATCTCAAAATTTGACAAACCCGGTCTCCAGGCCCATGTATCGGAATCCAATAAAAATTCATGATACCAGAATCCTTATCCTCTCACGACTCCATACATACCAAATTTACTCAAATCCGACAACAAAATCTCATTCAAAACCTCAAAAATCCATCTCAAGACCACTTCCTCTTTTTCCCAAATTTTTCACCCCAAGTCAAAAATTAGATGATGAAGTTTTCCTTGAAATATCTCTCAATAATCGCCTCTACCCAAGCTCCAATTCTTCAAAAATTGAAAATTGGATGAAGTCCCCTTATTTTATAACTTAAAGTTACTGTCAAGGCTGCCCTCGGCCTACCCTCGATTATGAACCACCCCGAGGTCGAACTACCCTGAGTACCCCCGATGTAATGACTCGGCCGGTCATTCCATGAGATTAGCCCAATTTCCCCCGTTTATTCTTTATCATATGTTGCTTAGCCTATTTATGTTGTGTTGGGTCGGGTTCGGAGTGGTCGTGGTGAGAACTGAGACACTTAGTCTCTTAAATTAGTTTAATAGTTGAGAAAGTCAAATGGGAGTTGACTTATTGGTAAACGACCTTGGAATGTGAATTTTATGGATCGGATACTTTCGTTGGGTGATTTGGGACTTAGGAGTGTTTTCGGAATGAAGTTTTGATGTCTGGTGTAGAATTAGGCTTGAATTGGCGAAAGTTAGTTTTTTGCGATTTCCGGTTGGCAGTGGAAAATAGTATATCGGGGTCGGAATAGAATTCTGATAGTTGGAGCAGGTTTTTAATATCATTTTGGATATGTGTGCAAAATTTCAGGTCAATCAGATGTGTTTTGGTTGGTTTCGGCATCGTTGGCAAAATTTAGAAGTTTCAAAGTTCATAGGCTTGAATTTGATGTGATTTTGGTGTTTTTGCATTTTATTTGGTGCTTCGGAGGCTCGAATAAGTTCGAATAATGTTATGGGATATGTTGGTATGTCTGGTTGAGGTCTCGAGGGCCTCGGGTTAGTTTCGGGTGGTTAACGGACCAACTCTTGGCTTAAAAAAAACTGGGCTGATTTTACTGGTGTGAGTTTCTGGTTTCCTTCTACGCGATCGCTGGAGGATGTTTACGATCCTTAGGCCTAGCAGGGGATGGCAGGCGTCTTTTTATATGCGATCGTGTAGTGGAGGTCGCGGTCGCGTAGAGTTGATGGGCGCATGAGGGGGCTGAGTCGTTGTTCTTCGCGATCGCGTAGAATGGTTCGCGATCGCGTGGGTTTATGTCCAACTGAATCACGATCGCATGTGAATGTCTACGATCGCATAGTATAATTTGATGGGGCAGCGGATTTATTCTTCGTGATCGCATGGGAGCTTCCGCGATCGCACTGAAGAAATAGGCCTGGGCAGAACATTTTTTAAGTTCAAAATTCGGGGGTTCTTGGCCATAACTTATTTTTTTCATTAGAGAGCTCGGGTGAAGGAGATTTTGGACGAGATTTTAAGTGAGGTTCTTATGGTAAGTGTTCTTCAATCAGTTTTGGCTCAATATTATGAATTTGTCTTGATTTTCACCATGCAAATTGAGGAATTTAAGTAGAGTAGTTGGAAACAATGGGAGGAAAATTTGGATAATTCTCTTGGTGTTTTGAGTGGGCAATTGAGGTCGTATTTTGGTAAAATTGGTATGGGTAGACTCGTAAGGGAATGAGGATTCTAGTTTTTAATTTTTATCGAATTTCGAGACGTGGGCCTGAGGATCAGATTTGGCCGAATTTCGAGAATTGTGTTAAAATTTATATCTTTCGATTGGGTTTTGTTTCGTTAGCGTATATTGATGATGTTAATCTGATTTTGGTTAGATTCGGAGCATTTGGGAGCCAATTCGAGGGGAAAGAGCATCGCGGAGTAGATTTTGGGCTGTTTTGAGGTAAGTAACGGTTGTAACTCTAAACCTGAGGGTATGACACCCCGGTAATTGATATTATTTTGGTAAATGAGGTGACACACATGCTAGGTGACGAGTGTGGGGGCGTGCACCGATAGGGATTGTGACTTGGTCCGTTCTGTAGCGACTATTAAGCCGCGTATTCGATTTGAAACCTTATGTCATCCTGTATTTTAGAAGTTTGTAATTGTTTATGGGCCGTGAGCCATGTCAGGGGCCTTGTGCCGGCCTGTTTAGACCTTCAGAGATACCTTTTACACTATTCTACAACTATCTTGATAGAACCTCTATGAACTTAGTCATGTTTACCACTTGTTGTTATTTTCACTGTTATCACACTGCTTTGAAAACTCTTAGAAGTATTTTGGGCTGAGTCACGTGAGTTGAGATGAATTCCCCGAGTGTCTTGTGAGGATGACTGAGCGAGGCCTAGCACCAAGTATGTGAGGAGAGTTATGGGACGGGCTGCACGCCGCAACAATACATATGTTATATATTACATGTGGGTCGGGCTGCACGCCGCAGCAATATATATGTTATATATTACATGTGGGTCTAGCTGCACGCCGCAGAAATATAGATTATAAATGGGTCGGGCTGCACGCCGCAACAATATAGATTATATATATATGGATCGGGCTGCACGCCACAACAATATATGTTATATATGAATCGGGCTGCATGCCGTAACAGATATAGCGCTTGGGTTGAAGGAGCCCCTCCAGGAGTCTGTACCCCCCCCCCCCCTAGTGAGCATAGTCGACTATTATATGGATCGGTCTGCACGCCGCAACAATATAGATTATATATATGGATTTGGGCTGCATGCTACAACAATATATGTTATATATGGATCGGACAGCCCGCCGTAGGAGTTGTGTGTATTTCCTAGTACTTGTTTAGTATGAGTGTCTAGTGTGAGCATGAGATACTGATAATGGAGTCACGAGTGACTGAGAGGCTTGCCCGAGAGGCTTTATTGTGAGTGATATTGAGCCCGAGGGGCTTATATTTTATGAAACTATTGTTTTTCACTCTTGTTTACACTGAGCCTCTAATGATAATGTTGTACAAATGATTTTATGCAAGATTTTTAAATGGAAACTGGAGTTTTTATGATATATTCGGAATGTAGATTCCTGACTTCATTTATTCATTTCCACGGTTATTCATCGTAAGGATTTACATGATTTATAAATGCTCGTCACTACAATCAAGTTTTTAGTTACTTTGATTACTTACTGAGTTGGCGTACTCACGTTAATCCCTGCACCTCTGTGTGCAGATCCAGGTACCGGACCATCTCACTAGTTGATTTCCGGACGTGCTAGGAGTTGTTCGAGGATCGAGGTAGCTGCTCAGCGTCCCCAGCTCACCTCCTTTGCCTTCCTCAGCTTATAGTTTTTGTCTTTTGTACTCCAGGCTTTGTAGTAGCAAGTCACCTTGTTGTACATTTGTATTTACAGCTCTAGATGCTCATGACAGTTGACTCCAGGTTTTGGGGAAGTGTATAAATTGTTCATCTCGTTTTGCTATTTTAAAATCTGCTAATTGTGGGAAAATTATGAAATATTATGATAGTCTGAAATGGTTGGCTAGCCGAGTTCCATGATAGGTGCCATCATGGCTGGCTTAGGAATCGGGCCCATGACAAGTAGGTATCAGAGCCTAGGTTACATAGGACTCAACGGTTATGAGCAGGTTTAGTAGAGTTTTGCGGATCGGTACGGAGACGTCTGTACTTAAGTTCGAGAGGCTACAGAACCCGTAGGAACAATCTCATTTTTCTTGAATTTTTTCGTGCCATTTGATTGATTCTGGAAATCTTAACTTCTGTTGTTTCATTCTCTCACAGATGGCGAGGACTCGCGCTACCAATCAGGGCGATCAGCCACCAGCTAGACCAGCGAGGGGTTGAGGTCGCGGTCAGCCAGGGCAGTACCAGTTGATCCCCCTACTGTTCAGGAGCAGATCCCCGCTAAAGATACTCCAGCGGGACAGGCTCAGGCACCGGTAGTGCCTATTGTTATTCCGGGTCTTTAGGAGACCTTGGCTCAGATCTTGACTGTGTGTATCACCCTTGCTCAGGCAGTTGCCACTACTTCACAGGAAAGGGAGGTAGTCAGACTCCAGTTGCTCGGACACTGAGCAGGTTACTTAGGGCCATCAGGCATCGGGGGTGGTTCCAGCTCAGTCGGTCACTCCAGTTCAGGACTTCGTGGTTCTTGCTATGCCAGATGATGAGCAGCATAGGCTGGAGAGGTTTAGTAGACCTCAGACTCCAACATTCAGTGGTGCTGAGGGCGAGGATGCCCAGGGTTTTCTGGATAAGTGTCAGAGGATGCTGTGTACTGCCGGGATTTTGGAGACCAGTGGGGTCTCGTGTGCTAATTTTCAGTTTTCTGGTGCTGCTTTCACTTGGTGGGAGTCTTTTGATAGGCGTAGGCCTATTGGTTCAGCACCCCTCACCTGGCAGCAGTTCTCCACTATCTTCTTGGAGAAGTATGTACCCCAGTCTCATAGGGAGGAGCAGCGCAGACATTTTGAGCAGCTGCGCCAGGGGAGCTATTAGTGATGCAGTATGAGATGCGCTTTTTAGAGTTGGCTCGTCATGCCACCGAGTTGGTCCCTACTGATAGGGAGAGGATGTGGAGGTTCGTGCATGGCCTCGCTTATCAGCTCCGCCTTTTTATCACTCGGGAGAGGGTGTCGGGTTCTACCTTTGAGCAGGTTGTTGATAATTCTCGAGATATTGAGTTGGTTCGCCGCCAGGAACGAGTAGATAGGGAGGCCAAGAGGCCTCATGGATCCAGTCGTTCTAGTGGTGCTCCTTCCTGGGGGCAGTTTTAGCATGGTAAAGGCCGTTCATTTAGGCCTCCTCGGTTAGGCCACCCATCCCATAGTGGTGCATCTTCGAGGCATGGTCCCCGCAGTTCTCAGCTAGGTCGTTCTTCATTTGGTGCCCTTCTAGCCTAGAGTACAGCTTGAGCACCATCAGTTCAGGGTTCTTCTATGCATGGTTCTCCTAGTGGCCATTCTGGTTCCAGGGGTTCTTTTCAGTCCCCGTCTCCAGTTCCAGGGAGTTGTTATGAGTGTGGAGAGTTCGGGCATATGAGGAGTCAGTGTCCTCATCTTCTTGGAGGTCCATCTCAGCTAAGGAGCCAGCCTTCGACTTCAGGTCCAGTTACTTCACCACCCACCCAAGCAGCCATGGGTGGTAGTCAGTCAGCTACAGACCGCCCTAGAGGGGGAGGCCGAGAGGTAGAGGTCAGGCCTGTATGTATACATTTCCAGCCAGGCAAGATGCTATGGCCTCCGATGTAATGATCGCAGGTATTGTCTCAGCTTGTCGCCGAGATGCTTTGGCTTTATTTGACCCTTGTTCTACATATTCCTATGTTTCTTCATATTTTGCCCATTTTCTGGATATGCCATGAGAGTCTTTAGTTACATATGTTCATGTGACGACTCTGGTGGGCGATACTATTTTTGTGGACCGTGTGTATCGGTCGTGTGGGATATTTATTAGGGGTCTAGAGACCCGAGTGGACCTATTGTTACTCAGCATGGTCGATTTTGATGCGATATTGAGCATGGACTGGTTATCTCCGTGTCATGTTGTTCTTGATTGTCACACTAAGACCGTGACCACAAAGTTATGCCAGGATGTCCGAGGGTTGAGTGAAAAGGTTCTTCTGAGTATGTGCCTAGCAGGGTGATTTCCTACTTGAAGGCTTAGCGTATGGTTGAGAAGGGGTGTTTATCGTATCTGGCCTTTGTGAGGGATGTCAGTGGTGAGACTCCCGCTATTGATTTGGTTCCTGTGGTCCGTGACATTCCGGACGTGTTTCGTGCAGACCTGCCAGGCATGCCACCTGATAGGGACATTGATTTTGGTATTGACCTTGTGCCAGGCACTTAGTCTATTTTTATTCCACCTTATCGCATGGTATCAGCAGAGCTAAAGGAATTAAAGAAGCACCTTCAGGAACTCCTAGATAAGGGGTTCATTCGGCTTAGTGTGTCACCTTGGGGTGCACCGATATTGTATGAAAAGAAGAATGATGGTTCTATGTGTATGTGTATTGATTATCGGCAGCTGAACAGGGTTACGGTAAAGAAACGGTATTCCTTGCCTTGTATAGATGACTTGTTTGATCAGTTGTAGGGTGCTAGGGTATTTTCCAAGATTGACTTGCGTTCCGGCTATCATCATTTGAAGATTCGGGGGCCATACATTCTGAAGACTGCTTTCAGGACTAAATATGGTCATTATGAGTTTCTGGTTATGTCATTTGGGCTGACCAATACCCCAGCAGCCTTTATGCACTTGATGCACAGTGTATTCCGACCTTATCTGGATTCTTTCCTTATCATGTTTATTGACTATATCTTGGTGTATTCCCAATTTGGGGAGGGTCATGAGCAGCATTTGAGAGTTGTGCTTCAAACATTGAGGGAGAAAAGATTGTATCCAAAATCTTTGAAGTGTGAGTTCTAGCTTGATCCGAAAAAAGGTAGAGGCGGTGCAGAGCTGGCCTAGACCGGCATCAGCTACCAAGATTCACAATTTACTTGGTTTGGTAGGGTACTATCACCGTTTCGTAGAGGCAATTTCATCTATTGCAGCACCTATGACCAGACTGACCCAGAAGGGTGGTCAGTTCAGGTAGGGTGAGGAGTGTGAGGAGAGCTTTCAAAAGCTCAAGCTAGGTTTGACTACAGCTCCGGTGTTGGTTTTGCCTACGGGTTCAGGTTCTTATACAGTTTACAGTGATGCCTCGAGAGTCGGCCTTGGTGCGGTTTTGATGTAGGACAGTAGGGTGATTGCCTACGCGTCCAGACAGTTGAAGGTGCACGAGAAGAACTATCCAGTGCACGATCTTGAGCTAGCAGCTATTGTCCACGACTTGAAGATTTGGCATCATTATTTATATGGAGTGCATTGTGAGATTTTTGTTGATCACTGTAGTTTGCAGCATCTACTTAAGCAGAAGGATCTGAATTTTCGTCAGAGGAGGTGGTTAGATCTTCTCAAGGATTATGACCTCACTATTTTATATCATCCGGGGAAGGCCAATGTAGTGGTCGATGCCCTAAGTCGCAGAGCAGAGAGTTTGGGGAGTCTAGCCTACCTTCCAGTAGCAGAGCGACCTTTAGCGCTTGATAGTCGGGCTTTAGTGGGTCAGTTGGTGAGATTGGATCTATCAGAGCCCCCGTGGGTATTGGTTTGTGTAGCCTCGTCTTCTCTTTATGATCAGATTAGAGCACGCCAGTATGATGATCCACACTTGCTCGTTCAGCAGGACAGTGTCCGTCGCGGTGATGCCAGGGATGTGGTTATTGGTGATGATATGGTCATGAGGATGCACGGCCGGATTTGCGTACCCAATATGGATGGACTTGGATATTTGATTCTGGTTGAGGCCCATAGTTTGCGGTATTCCATCCATCCGGGTGCGGCAAAGATGTATCAGGCTCTGAGACAGCATTATTGGTGGAGGCGGATGAAGAGAGATATTGTTGAGTTCTTGGCTCGGTGTCTCAACTGTCAACAGGTCAAGTATGAGCACCAGAGACCAGGTGGATTGCTTCAGAGATTAGATATTCTGGAGTGGAAGTGGGAGTGAATTACCATGGACTTCGTGGTCAGACTTCCACGGATTTTAAGGAGGTTTCATGCTATATGGGTTATTGTGGATTGGCTAACCAAGTCCGCACACTTCATTCCTGTTGGTACTAATTATTCTTCGGAGCGGTTAGTTGAGATTTATATCAGGGAGATTTTCCGATTGCATGGGGTTCTAGTTTATATCATTTCTGACAAAGGTACTCAGTTCACATCTCAGTTTTGGAGGGCCGTGGAGAAGAGGTTAGGTACTCAGGTCGAGTTGAGCAGAGTGTTTCATCCTCAGACTGACGGGAAGTCGGAGCGTACTATTTAGATTTGTTAGGATATGTTGTGTGCCTGTGTCATTGATTTTGGGGATTCATAGGATCAGTTTCTGCCACTCGCGAAGTTTGCTTATAATAATAGTTATCAGTCGGGTATCCAGATGGCTCCATATGAGGCTTTATATGGTAGGAGGTGCAGATCTCCGGTTGGTTGGTTTGAGCCAAGTGAGGCTAGTCTATTGGGCACAGACTTAGTTCAGGATGCGGGTAAGGTGAAGTTAATTCAGGAGCGGCTTCGCACGGCGCAGTCTAGGCAGAAGAGTTATGCAGACCGGAAGGTCCGAGATGTGTCTTTCATGGTTGGGGAGAAAGTGTTGCTCAAGGTGTCACCCATGAAAGGTGTTATGAGGTTCGGAAAGAGGGGAAAGCTGAGTCCCCGGTTTATTGGGCCTTTTGAGGTGCTTCAGAGGATTGGGGAGGTGGCTTATAGGCTTGTCATGCCTCTCAGCTTATCGAGTATTCATCCGGTGTTCCATGTTTCGATGCTCCGGAAGTATGTTGGTGACCCGTCTCATGTTTTGGAATTCAGCACGGTTCAGCTCGAGGGTGATATGTCATATGAGGTAGAGCCAGTGGCTATTTTTCATCGTCAGGTCAAAAAGTTGAGGTCTAAGGATATAGCTTCAGTGAAGGTTCAGTGGAGAGGATAGCCGGTGGAGGATGCCACCTGGGAGACCGAGCGGGAGATGCGGAGAAGATATCCTCATTTATTTGAGACTCCAGGTATGTTTCTAGACCTGTTCGAGGTCGAACGTTTGTTTAAGAGGGGGAGGATGTAACGGCCCGGCCGGTCGTTCTGTGATATTAGCCAGGTTTCTCCCATTTTTGCTTTATCATATGTTTCTTAGCCTATTTATGTTGTGTTGGGTCGGTTGGCTCGGGTTCAGAGTGGTCGTGGTGAGAACTGAGACACTTAGTCTCTTAAATTAGTTTAATAGTTGAGAAAGTCAACTGGGAATTGACTTATTGGTAAACGCCCTCGAAATGTAGATCTTATGGCTCGGATAGCTTCGTTAAATGATTTGGGACTTAGGTGTGTGTTCGGAATGAAGTTTTGATGTCCGGTGTAGAATAAGGCCTGAATTGGCGAAAGTTAGTTTTTGGCGATTTCCGGTCGGCAGTGGAAAATAGGCTATCAAGGTCGGAATGGAATTCCGACATTTGGAGAAGGTCTGTTATATCATTTTGGATAAGTGTGCAAAATTTCAGGTCAATCGGAAGTGTTTTGATTGGTTTCGACATCATTGGCGAAATTTAGAAGTTTTAAAGTTCATAGGCTTGAATTTGATGTGATTTTGGTGTTTTTGAGTTGCTTTTGGTGTTTCGAAGGCTCTACTAAGTTTGAATGATGTTATGGGATATGTTGGTATGTTTGGTTGGGGTCCCGAGGGCCTCGGGTGTTATTCGGGTGGTTAACGGACCAACTCTTGACTTAAAAAAAATTGGGCAGATTTTACTAGTGTGTGTTTCTGGTTTCCTTCTACGCGATCGCGGGAGGATGTTTTCGATCGAATAGGCCTAGTTGGGGATGGCAGGATTTTTGTTATATGCCATCGCATGGTGGAGGTCGCGATCGCGTAGAGTTGATGGGCGCGTGCGGGGCTAAATCGTTGTTCTTCGCGATCACGTAGAATTGTTCGCGATCGCGTGGGTTTTTGTCCTGCTGAATCGTGATCACGTGTGAATGTCTGCGATCACGTAGTGTAATTTGATGGGGCAGCAGATTTTTTCTTCGCGATGGCAGTGAAGAAAGAGGCCTGGGCAGAACAGTTTTTAAGTTCCAAATTCGAGGGTTCTTGGTCATAACTTATTTTTTTCATTAGTGAGCTCGGGTAAAGGAGATTTTCGACGAGCTTTCAGTGAGGTTCTTGTGGTAAGTGTTCTTCAATCATTTTTGGTTCTATTTCATGAATTTGTCTTGATTTTCACCATGAAAATTGAGGAATTTAAGAAGAAAAGTTGGAAAAAATGGGAGGAAAATTTGGAAAATTCTTTTCGTGTTTTGAGTAGGAAATTGAGGTCGGATTTTGGTAAATTTGGTATGGGTATACTCGTAAGGGAATGAGGATTCTAGTTTTGTGATTTTTATCGAATTCCGAGACGTGGGTCCGGGGCTCGGATTTGGCCGAATTTCAAGAATTGTGTTAAAATTTATATATCTTTCGATTGGGTTTTGTTCTGTTAGCGTATATTGATGATGTTAATATGATTTTGGTTAGATTCAGAGCATTTGGGAGCCAATTTGAGGTGAAAGAGCATCGCGGAGTAGCTTTTGGGCTGTTTTTGAGGTAAGTAACAATTGTAACTCTAAACCTGAGGGTATGACACCCCGGTAATTGATATTGTTTTGGTAAATAAGGTGATGCACATGCTAGGTGACAAGCATGGGGGCGTGCACCGATAGGGATTGTGACTTGGTCCGTCCCGTAGCGACTATTAAGCCGTGTATTCGGTTTGAAACCTTATGTTATCCTGTATTTCAGAAGTTTATACTTGTTTATGGGCCGTGAGCCATGTCTGGGGCCTTGTGCCGACCTGTTTAGGCCCTCAGGGGTATTTTCCATGTTTGGGGCCTTGTGCCGACCTGTTTAGACCCTCAGAGGTAATTTTTACACTATTCTACCACTATCCTGATAGAACCTCTGTGAACTCAGCCATGTTTACCACTTGTTGTTATTTTCATTGTTATCATACTCTTTTTAAAACTCTGAGAAGTATTTTGGGCTGAGTCCCGTGAGTTGAGATGAATTTCCCGAGTGGCTTTTGAGGATGACTAGGTGAGTCCTAGCGCCGAGTATGTGAGGATAGTTATGGGACGGGCTCCACGCCGCAAAAATATATATGTTATATATTACATGTGGGTCGGGCTGCACACTGCAGCAATATAGATTATATATATATATATATATATATATATGCATCGGGTTGCACGCCATATCAATGTACATAGTGGATCGGGCAGCACGCCGCAGCAGATAAATTATATATATATGGATCGGGCTGCACGCCGCAGCAATATATGTTAGATATGGATCGGGCTGCCCGCCGCAGCAGTTGTGTGTATTTCCTGGTACTTGCTGAGTACGAGTGTCTAGTGTGAGCATGAGATACTGATAGTGGAGTCATGAGTGGCTGAGAGGCTTGCCCGAGAAGCTTTTTTGTGAGTGATACTACGCCCGAGGGGCTTATATTTTATGAAACTACTATTTTTCACTCTTCTTTACACTGAGCCTCTAATGATAATGTTGGACAAATGATTTTGTGCGAGATTTTAAAATAGAAATTGGAGTTTTTATGAAATATTCGGAATGTAGATTCCTGACTTGATTTATTCATTTCCACTGTTATTAATTATATGGATTTACATGATTTATAAATGCTCGTCACTACACTCAAGTTTTTAGTTACTTTGATTACTTACAGAGTTGGCGTACTCATGTTACTCCCTACACCTCTGTGTGTACATCTAGGTACCAGACCATCCCACTAGTTGATTTTCGGACATGCTTGGAGTTGTTCGAGGATCGAGGTAGTTGCTCAGCGTCCCCATCACACCTCTTTTCCCTTCCGCAGTTCATAGTTTTTGTCTTTTGTACTCCAGGATTTGTAGTAGCAAGTTACCTTGTTGTACATTTGTATTTACAACTCTAGATGCTCATGACAGTTGACTCCAGGCTTTGGGGAAGTGTATAAATTTTTCATCTCATTTTGCTATTTTATAATTGGCTAATTGTGGGAAAATTATGAAATATTATGATAGTATAAAATGGTTGGCTAGCCTAGTTCCATTATAGGCGCCATCACGGCCAGTTTAGGATTTGGGGTCGTGACATCGGAGTACCCACGAGGTCGAATTACCCCCAGACTACCCTCGGGGTCGATTTTTTAACAGATGCAGCAAAAACCAGAAAACTTATACCAGCAGATATCAACCATCAACCAACGTTCAAAAATGATCCGTTAACCATCTGAAACTCACCTGAGGCCCTCGGTATTTAACCAAAGAATTAGATCCTTTGACCAAAGCTAAATTTAGGATGAACACGGGTTTTTGATAACCAAGGCAAGACTGATTATTGTAAGTAATTAAGCAAAGAAATATTGATGAGATGCACGAAAAGTAAAGTGTATTGCAATAGTAGTTCAGATGCCCCCTTATAGGTTATATTTTACTCCCTTATATAGGGAATTTCCTAATATAAGGTCTGCCTTTTTCAGTGATTGAGCATTAATGACTAATTATGACATTAATGTTACGTTACAATGAGTAACCGTAATTGTTGCGTGAATGTTGTGTAACGTGTGGATCACTAACTCAAGATCTCTGAATCTGCCCTTTGTTCCGCCCTGATACATTTTGACCATGTCTCTTCATCTTCTCAATCAGGTTGACACTTCCGTAGCTAATTAACTCGTGGGTGTGATTTTCCGTGCTTCTTTACCTTATACCTCTTCATAGAGTCCCATCCAGATGTTGTGTCTTCATTGCTCCCCGTAGACTGCTGAGTCATCAAGATTTATCACACGTGTGAAGCTCTTTTTTACCAATACAGATAGTCCCCCCACTTACCATATATTTATCAATTAATATTTGGTAAGTGGATACTCATTTATGGCGGGAATATTTTGGCGTCGCTTCACTCGAATCATTGCATCTTTTTCTAAACGTAGGCGTCACTTGTCACTTCAATTTAATGCTTATGCCATGTGGCATTTCCGGGTTGGTTCTGCAATTGTTCAGCACCATTTAGGTCTTTTTGCGGCTGCATCAGTCACAAAGTGACATCTTCAATTATGGCTTTCACATCATTGTTTTTTCCCATTTTTGACGGTTGTCTTCGAGTATAAATACCCCTTTTCTTTTCTTTCACGAAAAACTTCTACTTTAAAACTTTATTTGTAAAGAACTTTTTCCTTGTCTTTGTAGATATGTATTCTTCAAACTAATCTAAGAGAGTCATAAACATAGATGATTTGACTCCCACTTCTGCTCCAACACGGAGTAGGAGAGGCGTCAGGTTGAGGAGTTTAGGTTCTACTCCTTCAAGGGGTTCTACCTCTTCTCAAATTACTTCCCCTCCTTCTAGGTCTTTAAGTTCTTCGAGGGCTAGGGCTTCAAGATCTTCGTCTAAAGGTAGAGGACATCACGAACCTTTGCTCAAACTGAGGGTCGATGAAATAGTTCCTGCGGAGCTCACCTTTGCTAGGGATAGTCAGGCCCTTAGAGATCATCTTTCTTCATTGTCGTCTCTTGACAGTGCTGACAAATACCCTACCCAACTCACTGGAATTTTGATTCCTCTTATACGTCGGGACTGTTATTGGAGTTCTGATTTTCCTGTAATCGTTCCAAACAGTAATCAAAGAATTACGTCTTACAAGACGGGGAATTCTTTTGTTTATACCTATCCCTTTACATTAGGGTTTAAGCCTCCCATTGACCCAGTTATCATCGAGTTCTATTGATTTTTCAAAATTTGCTTGGGACAAGTCGGTCCTCTTGTATCGCGAGTCGTTGCATGTTTTAGATACTTGGCTACCTTAGCTTCGATCCCATTTACCTTTCATCATCTTATTCACCTCCATTCCCAATGTTATTCCGTCTGGAAATTTTTACTCTGGCTGCTAGGAGTAAAATGGTGTTAGTGACTTCTGAAGATGATAAGGATCGAGGTTGGTACCTTCGATACGTTGATGTGCCTACGGTTGGCTTAGTAGGTGAAGAAAATCGTCCCTTCCTTGAGAAGTGGAATCGTGCATGTGAGTACATTTTAGCTCACATTCCTTGCTTTTTGCTTTAGATGTTTTACTAACACCGTAGTTGTTTCTTCTTTTTGCAGCAATCATGGGAACTGTCGAGAATATCTCCGATTTCAGAGATTGGGTAGAAAAGCTTTTGGTAATCTCTCCATTGAAAGAACGTTCATGGAATACCGCTCTGAGAGGTTTGGTTGGAGAGTTAAGACTCATGGTAAGTGAAGTTTTTGTTTGTATTTGTTTCTCCCTTTGACCATTATTTAATCATTTCCTTTTGACACGTTTTCGTGCTCGTGGAGTTTCTGCATCCACGTCTGTTCCCAAGTTATCCCTGGCTCAGGCCCAGGAGATCATTTCAGGCTCTTCTTCTTCAAAGAGAAAAGCATGTGGGTCAAGGACCTCAGATGAAGAGGAAGAAGAAGAGGGCTTTTTAATCCATAGGTCATGCATAAGGAAGGTGGTCTCAGACGACGAGTCTACACCAGTTATTGATCCTTCCGTACCTGGAGTTGAATTTTCTTCCCTTGAGGATGCTTCTCCCTCTCCCGTGCGTGATTTTGTTGATCATCTATTCCGGGAGGGCTTTGATCTTGTTGCTGATGAAACTTCACTGGTTGTTTTCTCTCCTTCTCTTAGAGAACTCTCCTCCACTGTTCCAGTTATTTCTCCTGCCCGCGTGCCTGTTCCTACTCCTGTTCTTGCTACCTCTCCCGTGGCTTTTTCGGCTCCTCAGACTTCCTTGCCCGTGGCTCATGCATCTGTTCCTTCTTCCACGCCTTCCGTGTCAGAAGTGGGGTCTTCCAGCAGGGAGATGACGCAGCTGATAATAGAAATTCCGGGTAGCCTCTTTAAAAAGTCTGGCCAGCCTGAGGTGTGGTTGAAACCGTTGATAGGTCCGACAGAGAGAGCTAAGCTGGATAGCCACAGTTCCCTTACATGGGCTAATGAGATCATGCATACTTCTTTAAAGGTAGAATGTATTTTCTTTCATTCATTGTTGTAGGCGTACTTATCATATCTAATTGATTTCCTTTTGTAGATCAATCTTTTAGGCACGGAGCTTCTGGAAAGGATTTCCCATACGGAGCAGGAAGTAAAGGAGTGGCATGCTGAAGCAGGTAACTAGAAAGAATAATATGAAAACTTAAGGCTCGACATGGAAGCCGTAGAAGAAGAAAAATGTACCTTGGAGCAGCAACTGAGGGTCATGAAGGCAGAGTTGGCCGTGGAGAAGGCATCCTCTGATCAGGAAGGCAAGGATAAGAGTGTCCTACAGTCCTAATTCGTGGAGCAGCTGTCTCATGCCTCTTAAGAGATCAGGAGTTTGAAGGCCTTACTAGACCAAAAGGAGGAGTATTTGGGTGAGCTTGTGCAATCTTTTACTCAGACCCAGGAGGATCTCCGCAACTCTTTGGAGAAAGTTCAATTCCAGGAAAGGTCTTTCGCTCCTTTAAGGGCCTCTAATGATGCTGTTGTGATGGAGAGGGGTGAACTAAGAGCTGAAGTTATGCTATGAGAAAAATATTACGAAGCTCTTGAAAATAGGGCAGTTGTCGATGTTAGTTGGGCATATATGAACTCTCACCTCGACACGTTAACTGAAATGAGCCGAGAGGGTTTCGACCTTAATGCTGAAATTACAAAAATCAAGGAGTCCATTGAGAAGGCTCAACAAGGTCAGAATCTCTCTTCACCTGAAGGTGAGGCTCCGGTTGCTCAAGTCTCTTCGTCCCAAGCCGCTCCTTCTCCTTCTGCCAGTTAAGTCAACCCCCCTCCTGATGAAATTTAAGAAGTTGGTTCCTCCCTTTTTTTTTTGTCTCAATTGGTTGTTACCCCCAGTCCCATCGGGGGTAAATTTGGATCTCTTAAAGTCCCCAAATGAAAACTTAGGGGCACATTAATGTATTAAAACTATATACGGCTAAGTATAAGTTAATACTTAGTTTTTTCTTAGTCGTTTTAATATATTAATGCAAGTATGACTTTTGCTTTCCGTTGAGTTTCTGTTTCACTCTTTAAGTCTTTTGCATGCTTTATTTTTTGAGTTTTTAGTTTTACCTCTGAGCTTTGCATATAGAATGCTTTAGATTACTCGCACCTTTTCATAATAAGCACGGTGGCATATAAAATGTGTGCCTTTTTGTAGTAGGCATCATTTATGAAAGTGGACCCTTTTTGATCGACACATAATGAAGAAGACGTCTCAACTTCATAATGGTGTAATAATGCAATAGAGTGATAGGAATTTTTCATATGTTTTAGAATGTTTCTGAGGAAAATTTTTTGTTTGAAATTTCAATACATTTTACATGTGTTTGATTATCGTCTAAAACTCATGTTGCAACTGTTTTCTTTTAACAGATTTGATATACACTTGTATTCTGTGACTGTTTTTCGTATGTAACAGTTTTCTCGAGTTAATACAAGAGAGCAACTATTTTTCGTTCGTAACAGTTTTTATTCAAGTTGGAGTTTTCACCCGTAATTGTTTTTGTTGACAATAGTTTTCAATAAGCATGAGGGAAATGCTCTTACATCTGTAACTGTTTTATTTGATAACAATTTTTATGAGTACAAAGATTTCGTAACTGTTTTTAGTTACAACGGTTTTGAATGAGTACAATGATGATGATCTTTTATCCATAAGTACAAAGATGCTCATTTCTTCCTCGTGGCTAACATTTTACCTTTTAACCTGAACATGTTCGTAGGTTTTTTGGATAAGGCTTTGTGTTTGAGTCTTTGGCTCTTTCGATTTTGCTCGTATCACTTGCCTTGTTGGGTAGATGGATCTCAGGCTCGAGCTTTGACTTTTTGATAGTCTTTCTTGCTTCGTCTTTTCCTTCCATATTGTATAGTCCCCCAAGTGTTTGATTTTTCAAGAATGAAATCTCGAGCACTTGACTATTCCTTCCTTGTGGTCCTTTTCCTGAAAAGGAAAAACATATGGGACTCGAAGTTATATAGTTTTCTGATGATGACTGCTTAACCCTTTAAAACGTCCATCAAAAAGCGTAACCCTAGACCGGGAATTCAGTTACTTCATCGTGTCTTTGCAGGTCTAATATCATCATCTGGTGATGGGTTAACTTTATGCCTATCATCGAAGGTTAGTAAAAATTTAAATTTTCAAAATAAAATCGAACTTGTGATACCTGACCGGAGGTACTTCTTTTCTTTAGAAGTAGTATTTCTTCAAGTGGATGGCATTCCAACTTGTTGGTAGGATCCTGTTGTCCATAACTTCCAGCTCGTAGGCGCCCTTCCCATCTATGCCTCGGACTTTGTAGGGTCCCTCCCATTTTGGACTTAGCTTTCCTACTCTTGCTTCTTTCGTTGATTGAAAGACTTTAATCTGAGATGAGCTTTACGGTTGTAATAACACTCTGAGCTGCCATCCGTATTAGTGATGCTTCTCTCCGTGGTTCGAGCAGGTCCAGATTGGTCTTAAATTCGTCGTCTTTTGCTTCCTATGTGGCTGTTGTAAACCTTATTCTTGGTTTGTCAATCTCCACATGTATTAAGGCTTCTGAGCCATAGACAAACACGAACAGAGTTTTTCCCGTGGCTATTTTTTAAGTTGTTCTGTATGCCCATAGTACCGCTGGTAACTCATCAGGCCAATTTTCTTTGGCTTTATCGAGCCGCTTCTTTAGATTAATGATAATGACTTTATTCGTTGACTCAGCTTGACCATTAGCCACGGGGTGGTATGGCGTTGAAGTGATCCGTTTGATTTGCCAGCTTTCGAAGAATTCTGTGATTTGCGAGCCTATGGGACATTATCAGACACGATCTCCTTTGGTATCCCAAAACAGCATATTATGTTTCATCATAAGAAGCTTTTAACTTCCTTTTCTCGAACCTGTTTGAATGCTTCTGCCTCTACCCATTTTGTAAAATAGTCGGTTAGCACGAGTAAAAATTGTACATGTCCCTTAGCTGTGGAAGAGGTCCCACTATGTCCATACCCCATTTCATGTAGGGCCATAGGGATATTATTGGATGCAATAATTATTGGCAAACCTTTGGCATCTGTCACATTTGGATACGAAGTTCTCAGCCTCTTCTTCCATCTTAGGCCAATAGTATCCAGCTCTGAGTAGGGTTTACCAAGGATCTCGCCCCTGAGTGATTTCCACAGTGTCCTTCGTGGACTTTTTTCATCAAAAATGCCGTTTGATTAGGTCTGAGGCATTTTGCTAAGGGCCCTCCGAAGATCTTGCGATATAATGAGTTGCAAATGAGGCAGTACCGGGAAGCTTTGCCGCGAAGTGCTTGAGCTATTTTCTTGTCTTCAGGTACGGTTACATTCTGCAAAAAATTTAAGATTTCATTTCTCCAATCCCAGGTTAGATTGTCGAAATTTACCTCATTTTGTCCTGGTCGATCGCTGAATGGAATAGATAGACGACAATTGCATTGTCTTTGTTTGTTACTCCCGTGACTGCTGCGAGGTTAGCTAATGCATCTGCTTCTGCATTTTCCTCTCTAGGTATTTGTATTACCTTCCATGTTTTGAATTGTCTCACGAGCTATCGTGCCTTTTCCAGATATTGTTGCATCCGAATCTCTCGAGCGATGTAAGTCCCCTTCATTTGATTTACTACCAGTTGGGAGTCGCTTTTTTATTACGATTTGCTCGATTGAAAGTTCTCGTACGAGTTCTAGTCCTGCAATGACAGCTTCGTACTCTGCTTCATTGTTAGTTATAGGATAACATTTGATAGCCTGTCGTGTCTTTTTACCCGTGGGTGATATTAAGACTATACCTAAACCGGCACCTTTTATATTAGAAGAACCATAGGTAAATAGGGTCCACAGACCCGGATTAGCACCGTTAAAGAGTTTTAACTCTTTTTCCACTTCAGGGACAATGCTAATACTAAAGTCAGCGACAAAATCAGCTAAGATTTGAGACTTGATTGCAGTCCTAGGCTGATATATTTCATGATAACTTAATTTTATGGCCCACCTGGCTAATCTTCCTGATAGTTCTTGTTTATGCAGTATGTTTCTTAATGGATACGAGGTCACAACTGTGATTAGATGACATTGAAAGTATGGCCTTAATTTTCTAGATGCCATGATTAGAGCTAAGGCTAACTTTTCAAGATGTGGATATCTAGTTTCAGCATCTAGTAATGTCTTACTTACATAATAAATAGGAGATTGTTTACCTTTATTCTCCATTACCAATACTGCACTTACAGCAATTTGCGAGACGACAAGGTAGACGTAAGTCCTCTCCCCCTCCTTTGGTTTTGACAGCAACAGAGGTTTTGATATATAACACTTTAGGTCTTTGAGAGCTTGTTGATATTGCTCAGTCCATTCAAACCGATTTTGCTTTTTGAGAACTACAAAGAATTTAAAACTCTTCTTAGAAGATTTGGAAATAAATCTTCCTAAGGCTGCAATTCTTCATGTTAGTCTTTGAACATCTTTTTTGTTTATAAGTACATCAGGTATTTCTTCTATAGCTTTAATTTGATCCGGATTTACCTCTATTCCCCTATTTGATACAAGGAAACCCAAGAATTTACCTGATTCTACGCCAAAAGTGCACTTTTCTGGATTCAGCTTCATATTGTACCTGCGTAAAATGTCAAAGGTAATAGGGAAGTGTTGGAAATGGTCTCCTCCCATGTTGATTTTACCAGCATGTCATCGATGTAAACTTCCATAATTTTTCCAAGATGTTCCTGGAACATCTTGGTCACTAGCCTTTGATAGGTGGCTCCAGCGTGTTTTAAAGCCAAAAGGCATGACTTTATAACAATAAGTCCCCCTGTTTGTAATAAAGGAGGTTTTTTCCTCGTTTGAGGGATCCATTTTAATCTGATTATAACCAGAATACGCATCTAGAAAGGTTAACAATTCATGACCTACAGTGGCATCAATCATTTGATCTATACGTGGTAACGGGAATGAATGTTTGGGGCATGCTTTATTTAAGTCAGTATAATCTACGCATACTCTCCATTTGTCATTCTTTTTAGGTACTACCACAGTGTTAGCTAGCCAGTTAGGTATGTTACCTCTCGTATCGAACCTATTTTCAAGAGTTTATGTACCTCTCCGTCAATCACTTGGTTCTTCAATGGACCTTGCTTTCTTTTCTTCTTCTTAATAAGTATGAAGGATGGATCCTCATTTACTTTATGAGTCATCACTTCTAGTGGGATACCTGTCATATCTGAGTGGGACCACGCAAAGCAATCTGCATTAGCCTTTAAATAATCAATTAATGTACCTCTTCGACCGCGGCTCAGCCTCGTGCCTATATACACTTTCTGTGCAGGTTTTTGTTCAAACAATGGAACAGCTTCGAGCTCTTCCATAGTTGTTTTGATGTGCTCGTGTTCCTCCGATTAATGAATGACGTCTGGTCTAGAATCTACATTTGTGTGGTCCAATGCATCTTCTATGGTGACTTGATTCACCTTCTCGTGAGTATCTTCTTCCGTACCTATTTCAGCAGTAATACCTTCTGTACCTATTTGGGTGGTGTTACCTGCTTGGGAGATTCCCTTATCTTTTGATTCTTCCACCTCTCCTTTTTTTTTGTAGTGTACCACGAAATTTATATTTCTCGCGGTTTGTTGATCGCCTCTAATTTTCTAAATCCCCCATTCGGAGGGGAATTTAATTATCTGATGCAAGGTGTATGGTATTGCTTTCATGTCGTGGATCCATGGCCTTCCCATGATTATGTTATAAGCCATGTCAGTATCGATGACTTGGAACCTGGTATTTTTTATTACTCCCTCAGCATAAGTGCTAAGTTCAATTTCCCCTTTTGTTATAACCGTAGAGTTATCAAATCCCGATATGGCTCGTGCCTTTGGGATTACTTGATTCCCTAATAGCATTTCTTCCACGACTCTTAGCAAAATGATATTGACTGAACTACCTGGATCAATCAACACTCTTTTTACGTTAGTGTCATGAATAAGTAAGGATATTACCAGAGCATCATTGTGAGGAAGCATTAATCCGCCGATATCTGCATCATCGAAAGTTATATCGTCTGCTTCCAGATTTTCACAAACCCGCTTTTCGTGTGTAATTGTGAACTTCGTGGCCGCTTTGCAGACCACTCCGTTTACTTCTTCACCTTTGTGTATCACGTTGACGATTCGTTTTTGAGATGAAGGTTTTGGGGGCTCCTACATGTTCTTCATGTATGCATGTTTACCTTTTTCACTAAACAATTCTGTTAAATAGCCCTGTTTCAATAATTGTTCTACCTCACCTTGCAAAAATCTGCAATCTGCAGTTCTGAGTCCATGATCATTATGGAATTCACACCATAAACCTGGGTTCATCTTATTCGGGTTTGACCTCATTTCATTGGGCCGTCGAACCTTATCACCCATATTTCTTAATACTTAAACTAGTTCGGAGGTACTTACATTGAAGGTGTGATCCCCAATTCGTGCATTTCCTCTAGGTCGTTCATATTGATCCTTTCTGGATCTAGATGAGGACGAGCCCGCATCTCTACTTGGTGGTCTATAATCTGACCTAGTGTTTTCGAACCTGGGACAAGTTTCACGTCCCGATGGTCCCAAGTAAGGACAGTACCTGTTTTTACATGATCTCCTGTCTGATTCGGAACGTCTGGATCTGGTATGATCTTCATCTTTCGAACGAGCAATAGTATCTTCTTCTATTCGAAGTTTAGTAATGTACCTGTTATAAACATCATTCCATGTTGTAGTTGGGAATTCTCTCAAGCTTTCCTTGAGTCTTCTCGTGGCTTCAGAACTTTTGTCATTTAAGTTTCTTGCAAATGTCATGGCTGCCCAATTATCACGCACCCTTAGTAGTAGCATTCTTTCTCGTTGAAACCTGTCTACAAATTCACGAAGTAGTTTCGTGTCTCCTTGTTTTATTTTAAAGATGTCCTCCATCCTTTTCTCGACTTTTTGCACACTGGAGTGTGCCTTTATGAAATAATCTACAAGCTCAGCAAAAGAATCAATAGAGTTTTCAGGGAGAAGAGAATACTAGGTTAGTACCCCTTTGGTAAATGTTTCTCCAAACTTTTTAACTAGGACCGACTCAATTTCTTGTTTTGTTGAGTCGATGCCCTTCACTTCGGTGGTAAAAGTAGTTACATCATCGCGTCGGTCGGTTGTACCGTCATACTTAGGAACGTCAGGCATTTTTAACTTCTTGGGAATAGGTACGGGTGCTGCGCTTGGTTTCCAGGGTTGTTGATAATATCTATCAACGTCAATGCCTCTGAGAACAGGTGGTACTCCAGGAATTTGTTCGATTTGATCGTTTTGTTCCTTCACCTGTTTCTGCAAAGTTAGTAAAAAGTCTGTAATTCAGAGTTATTTAGACATACCTGGTCTCGCTTCGAGAGATTCATTAGGATTATCTCCCCTTCCTGAGTTTGCCAACCCAGACTGAGGATTTTCCACGGTGATGGTATTATTGGGGGTGGTGTTAGTGGTGCAGGTGACGCTGCTGGTAATCCCCTTGCAAATTCTTGCAAAGCCTAGCTCACATACTCTTCAATCATTTGCTTTACCCGATCTTGTTCTACTGTTTGATCATTATTATCGTTGTTGTTATTGGATCTTTCTGGGGATTGTTCCCTTGAACCACGTGGGGTTCCTGAAGGTGATGGAACTGGGGTTCCATTCCTTTGCTGATTGTTGTCGCTGGAGTTCGACATAGTTCAGAGGATATCGCTTGAAAAGCAAACAAAGATTATCAGATTCCGTGTAACGGAACCAATTTGTTTAACCAAAGAATTAGATCATTTGACAAAGCTATTTTTAGGATGAACATGGGCTTCTGATAACCAAGGCAAGACTGATTATTGTAAGTAATTAAACAAAGAAAAATCGATGAGATGCACGAAAAGTAAAGTGTATTGCAATAGTAGTTCGGATGGCCCCTTACAGGTTATATTTTACTCCCTTATATAGAGAATTTCCTAATATAACGTCTTCCCTTTTCAGTGATTAAGCATTAATGACTAATTATGACATTAATGTAACGTTACAATGAGTAACCGTAACTGTTGCGTGAATGTTGTGTAACGTGTGGATCACCAACTGAAGATCTCTGAATCTGCCCTTTGTTCCGCCCAGATACATCTTGACCATGTCTCTTCGTCTTCTCAAACAGGTTGAGACTTCCGTAGCTAATTAACCCATGGGTGTGATTTTCCCTGCCTCTTTTCCTTGCACCTCTTCATAGAGTCCCGTCCAGATGTCGTGTCTTCATTTCTCCACGTAGACTGCTGAGTCATCAAGATTTATCACACGTGTGAAGCTCTTTTTTACCAATACACCCGGGACCTCAACTAAACATAGCATCAAGTCCCAAAATATCGTACGAACTTAGTCGAACCTTCGTAACACTCAAAACAACATCAAAACACCAAATTACACACGGATTCAAGCTTAATAAAACTAAGAACTTCCAACTTTTATTTTCGATGTCGAAACCTATCAAACCTCGTCTGAATGACTTGAAAATTTACACACGCATCCAAAATGACACTACAAACCTGTTCCAACTTCCGGAATTCCATTACGACCCAGATAGCTAATTTTTCACTACCGACCGAAAATCGCCAAAAACTCAATTTTGCCAATTCGAGCCTAGTTCTATTCCGGACCTCCGAAAAATATTCCGAACACACTCTTATGTCCCAAATCACCTAACGAAGTAATCCGAGCCATAAAAACCACATTCCGAGGTCATTTACCTATAAGTCAACTTTCGGTTGACTTTTCCAACTATTAAACCATCTTAAGAGACGAAGTGTCTCATTTCTCACCACGACCACTCTGAACCCGAGCCAATCGACCCAACACCACATAAATGAGTTAAACAACACATGATAAGGCAGAAAGACAAAAAACGGGGCAAATCTCACGGAACAACCGGCCGGGTCGTTACATTCTCCCCCTCTTATAACAGACGTTCATCCTTGAACGTGCCAGAGTTGTTCCAAAAACCATCAAAATTATCGTGTAACCTACCATGCACATACCCGGGGGTGATCCCACGTCACCCTATCCCATATAGGTCCAATAGCACAACATAGCTTAAATTTTGAAATCCAACCTAACCCATAAACCTTAGAATCCAATTTCCACTTCTTAAATAATTTACAAGATCAAAATTCCACAACCATAAACTGAATAAGTCTGAACACGTTGTATCAAGCCTTATCCGTAACCCAAGATGTAATCACATGATATACCCCATGACTCAAACAGTCATAGCGATAACTCATAATCACAATAGCTGCTTAAAACCACCCAATAGCGGTAAATAACCTTTTATCAAGCAAAGCCTCGTTCTAACACTTTTTTTATACTACCAATGATGAAAGAAACACGCACAAACTAGTAACTATTAGTCCGATCAGCCAATCATGGAGCTCCCCCTTATCCGATAGGAACTTTAGCAAATTTCCAAGCCGACTTTCGATATTATCTTTCCAACCATGTTGTAGCCACTTCTGATAGTATTCATTCTAGGTCCAACGACCACTCTGATGACATGACACATCAATAAAAATCCAAAGCCATAACCTGTGCAACTCGTGTACTCAATAACAACATCCCAACTTACTCAAATCATAGAAAAGATTCACACGAGAGGACTATCTCGCCACCTTAACAAGTACCATCACAAACCCATGCTAAGAGCCTGACGCACATCGTAAAATCAAAACACATGAATCCAACACCAAGGATCATACCTCTACTTAACTCAGCTACAATACGTGATCTCATCCAAACGCTGGTCCACATGAAATACTTCCAGCCACCTTGATCAAAATCAATAACCATGCGCAATTCGGTATCGAGTACTCAAAGTGCATTTCCATAACCACGGGGAACCGGGCGATACCATGCCACACGAACCCAAAAGAACATAACTAATACGTCTCAATCCCGCAATACCCAATTACTTACCTTACTCAAATCGCGCTATAACGCCCAAATAGATCCACACCATATGTGCATATAACCAACAATCATAACTCCTCGCAACACCGAAAGGTAACTCATATATCACTCCAGAACACGAATAAACTCAATGACAATCGAATGGTATATCACTCAACAATAGTAATTCGGAGTCAACAATTCTGACCCGGTGCAGAAACACACCCATACTGGGCCTACCAATGGACCTTAAATCAACTCTGGTCACCCGCAACAAATAGATAACTCTCCGAAAGTTCACAATAACTGAATCATTGCACATACTAACATCTGACTAGCTTTGCTCGCATCTTCATAGTCCACAACCACAAAATAACATGTTTTTGAGAACTCTCAGTCTCGAAGTCCATAAAGCGCACGAATCACCCTATCTGATCCCAACTTCACTGCTCGAATATAAAACACACCTCTAATAATCATTCATTCCACAAGGGATACCCATATAATTCTTCTGTGCCACCAAGCAAACTTGAATATCAGCAGTCGATCCAACAAGAAAGCGCCGCAATACCAATGAAGCACCCTTAACTCAAACACATTACCCTTTCTGAAATGTATACCCTTATCAAGTCACACCAAATAGTGATATCATCTACCTAGTCATCTGAAACTGCCCATGCTGCCTATGAATTTATGACCTTCTTTCCAGAGCTGAACCGTGACCTGACGCATGCAAATGTCAACCCTACACAACATACCGCCTACACCATGCCATCCTATGATAAATATAAGAACTTCATAATCCCTTCCGAGCAACAAGCAACTACGTACCCCACTAGCCAATAACCTTCCGTTTGATCCCATCTAGAAGCAAAATCACTATACATCACATGCTCCTCACGCCAGTAGAAAATATACATCTCTAACCGTGGTAGAAACAATCAAGAACTCTGTGAATCCCAGTATTACGACACCAAACCGTCAGTACTGAATCCTTCTAACTCAACCAAGCTAGGCAGGTCACCAAACCCAAGAGCATTGCCAAGAGACACCTGTAAAAATTCATTACCTCATAAACACCCAAAGAACTAATCATATCCCTAACCATGTTGATCTGACCTCCTACCAAGTTGTCCCATTTATCGAAGTTCCCTCTAACTTACCCTCGAGTAGATGCTTCCCTTTGCCATAATGCTGCAATTTTTGACCCAGACTTACAAAACGAGACCCAAGCATAAAACCATACCGTCTGAGGCTCATAAGCCGCTGAATACTCTCTCAAATATCCCCCAAAGCACCATATTCAAAATACTTACCCTGAACAGACTTCCTGAGAATCTAAAGCCATTACATTCACCTTCCTGATACTGATATGTAGAATGCATACCTATATAGAAATGCCACAAGTCTTGACACCCTCCAATGTAGACCTCAGTTTCTAGAAAAATACACATCCTGAGGATCCCCCAATTGTTACATATACATCTTGAATCCATCAGAATCATTATCAAACTCCACCTTTACAGGTCATAACTGATTCACCAGTATACCTTAAAGGGAAACTGATACAACAGTTAGCCGCGCAATCAACATATCAATAGCAGACTCCCCACTTAGTTCAAATCCATAGATCGAGACGAATAATAACTCACAATACCCATACGCTAACACCGTGGTAGTGAGATTCAATTAAACCTTTCATAAGCTTATATAACACAACCCCTCTAGTACCTCAATTCATCTACAAACCCTGCATTCACCATTGTAACAGTCATACCAACTTCCAGAAGCGATCTAAACTCAAATTGAAACATTTATCATTTACTGGTAAAAGAGAACTTGCTACAAACAACATAAGGGTCACACGACCGCAGGATACCCCGCGCGAGATAACCCTGCCTGATTCACCTCAAACTGATACCCCTCTATGCCCTTCCACAAATCATAGCTATTGCACAATCACTTTATCCTCCTGTATTAAAACACAACCAACGCCTACCATCGAGGCACAATAATACACGATATAAGAACCGGAAGCTAATGGTAGAACTAACACTAGAGTTGTGGTCAGAGAATCTTGAGCTTCTGAAAGCTCTCTCCACACTCGTATGACCACCTGAATACCCTCACTGGACACCGCGTTCCCCAAGAATGTTACTGAACTAAGCAAAAATTCACACTTGGGTATGCATTGCGTAAAGATCCTCCTCCTTCAATCTCCATAATACCGTCCTTAAATGCTGGGTATGCTCCTGCTGGTTATGAGAGACACCAGGATGTCATCAATGTACACAATAACAAAGGAATCCAAATATGGTCAAAATACGTTCTTCGTCAAATGCATGAACGTTGCTGGGGCATTGGTCAGCCCAAAAGACATCACAAAAAAAACTCAGAACACAACAGGAAGATCCACTTCCCTCCACAACTAAACTACATGAGAGGTCCTTCAATACACTTACAACTCGAGGCCATATGCCAACTCAAGACAGAAGTCAAACACTCAATAGTCCTTGCTACATCTCCGGCCAATTCTTTTTATCACAATCAAACAATCTGAACACCTCTCACCATCAAATCACACTCGCCACATAGTCATCCAGTCACATAATCCAACCAATAAGAATACAAATAGACATATAAGTCCCAAATGCATGTGCTCACACAATCGAAATCTCGACACTCAAGCCACAGACAAAACCCGGCCTCAAGTCCTCTAGACTGGCCCATTATCAACGTGCTAAATTCACATCTCGCACCTCATCCATGGAAATCACAAGCCGTTGATGCACAGTTGATACCGAGCGCTCACGTGCGCATTCAAATACATGAAAGGAAATTCAAAGAGTTACGCTCTTGGCTGAATAAAGGGATTCGCACGAAAAAAATTCAAGAAGGTAAAATTTTTCTTAAGGGTTCTATAGCCTCTCGAAGATAAGTACAGACGTCTCCGTACCGATCCGCAAGACTCTACTAAACCTGCTCATGACCGGTGAGTCCTATGTATCCTAGGCTCTGATACCAACTTGTCACGACCCCAAATCTAAACTGGACGCGATGGCGCCTATCGTGATACTTGGCTAGCCAATTTACCGATAATAACATAAGGGTTTTCAATTTAATACATAACTTATCCGATATTTCATAATAACTTTCGTTTTTTAGCATTTCAAGACAATAAACAATGGTCAAAATATCTAAGCACAGCCCAAACACCTGGAGTAAACCGTCATGAGCATCTAAGAAGTGATACCAGTCTGATACTAATTCTTTACTACAACAAGTCTAGGAAGTAAAGTAAAATGACAGAGTAGGAAGGAGAAAGGGCAGGCTGCGGACACCGAGCAGCTACCTCACAATCCCCGAACAATGCTCCAAATGGGGTAGATCAACTATCGCTCAACTCCAGTACCTGAATCTTCACACAAGGTGAAGGGAGTAACGTGAGTACGCCAAATCAGTAAGTAACAAATATAACTAAAGACTGGAGTGTTAATAAATAACAATGGAAATACATAAATCAAGTCAGGAATCTACATTCCGAATATTTCATAAAAACTCCAGTTTTCCGTTTAAAGTCTCATATAAAACATTTGCTCAGCATTTTTCATTAGAGGCTCAGTGTAAAGAAGAGTGAAAACAGTAGTTTCATAAAATATCAGCCCCTCGGGCACAGTGTCACTCACAAATGAAGCCTCTCGGGCAAGCCTCTCAGTCACTCGTGACTCTACTCTCATAAGTCAATTCTCACACTCAACACTCTCACTCAAAAGGTACCGTATATAATAAACGATGCGGCGTGCAACCCGATCCATGTAATAACCGTTGTGGCATGCCACCGATCCATAAATAGTCGACTGTGCTCACTGGGGGTCTACAGACTCCGGAGGGGCTCCTAGAGCCCAAGAGCTATATCGCTGCGGCGTGCAGCCCGATCCATATATATCTCGTTGCGGCGTGCAGCCCGATATATATATATATATATATATATATATATATATATATAAATATAAATAATACTGCAGCATGCAGCCCGATCCATCACTATCCTCACAATCCGGCTCTCGACCTCACTCAGTCATCATCCCCAAAAGCCACTCGGGCAACTCAGTACAATTCACGGGGACTCAGCCCAAAATATCTTTCATTATTTAAAAACAAAGTGATAAACATGAATAAATAGTGAACAGGTATAAATCATGACTGAGATTATATTTTCTATCAAAACAGTGTGAGAATAGTAGTAAAATACCCCTGAGGGTCCAAACAGGTCGGCACAAGGCCCTAAACATGGCGTACAACCCAAAATATAGTATAAGCTTATAAAATATAGGATATCATATGATTCAAATACGCGGCATAATGGTCTCTACGGGACGGATCAAGTCACCATCCCTACTGGTGCACGCCCACACGCTCGTCACCTAGCATGTGCGTCACCTCATTTACCAAAACAATACGAAATACCGGGGTTTCATACCCTCATATCTAGATTTATAATCGTTACCTACCTCAAACCGGCCAAAATCCTAACTTGCGATGCCTTTGCCTCTTGACTAGGCCTCCGATCGCTCCGAATCTACCAAGAATCATTATTATAACATCAATATGCGATAAACAACAAACCCCTGCGAAAATTATCAAATTTATCAAAAATCCCGAAATTGGCCAAACCCGGTCTCCGGGCCCACGTCTCGGAATCAGATAAAAAATCATGAAACCAGAATCCTTATCCTCTCACGAGTCCATACATACTAAATTTACTTAAATCTGACCACAAAATCTCATTCAAAACCTCAAAAATCCATCTCAAGACCACTTCCTCTTTTTCCCAGATTTTTCACCCCAAGTCACAAATTAAATGATGAAACTAAAGACATAATCATGGGATTTAGCCAAAACCAAGTAAGAATCACTTAACCTATTGTTTTCCTTGAAATATCTCTCTAGAATCGCCTCTAGCCAAGCTCCAATTCATCAAAAATTGAAAATGGGATGAAGTCCCCTTATTTTATAACTTAAAGTTTTTGTCTAGGCTGTCCTTGGCCTACCCTCGATTATGAACCACCCCGAGGTCGAACTACCCCCGAGTACCCCCAAGGTCGAACTACCCACTAGTACCCCCGAGGTCGAACTACCCGCGAGTACCCCCGAGGTCGAACTACCCCCGAGTACTCTCGAGGTCAACCTACCCTCGACTACCCTCGGGGTCGATTTTTGACAGATGCAGCAAAAACCAAAAAACTCACACCAGTAGATATCAACCATCAACCAACGTCCAAAAATGATCCGTTAACCGTCCGAAACTCAGTCGAGGCCCCCGGGACCTAAACTAAACATACCATCAAGTCCCAAAACACCATACGAACTTAGTGGAACCTTCGAAACACTCAAAACAACAACAAAACACCAAATTACACACGAATTCAAGCTTAATGAAACTAAGAACTTCCAACTTATATTTTCGATGCCAAAACCTATCAAACCTTGTCCGATTGAATCGAATATTTGCACACACATCAAAATGACATTATGAACCTATTCCAACTTTCAGAATTCTATTCCGACCCAAATAGCTAATTTTTTACTGCCGACCAAAAATCGCCAAAAACTCAATTTCGTCAAGTCGAGCCTAGTTCTATTCCGACCCTCCGAAAAACATTCCGAACACACTCCTAAGTCCCAAATCACCTAACGAAGCTATTCGAGCCATAAAAATCACATTCCTATGTCATTTACCAATTGGTCAACTTTTGGTTGACTTTTCCAACTATTAAACCATCTTAAGAGACTAAGTGTCTCATTTCTCACCACTACCACTCTGAACCCGACCCAACCAACACAACACCACATAAATGAGTTAAACAACACATGTTAAGGCAGAAACAGGGAAAACAGGGAAAACAGGGAAAATCTCGCGGAACGACTGGCCGGGACATTACACATATGAAGGCTCCCTATCGTATAATGGATTCTATAACGCAATTTATTCATTCTGGGTTGTAATAATTTCTGTAATAACAGAGTTGGGGTCGATTAGTGAATGCGGGGGGATTTCCCTCTATTTTGTTAAATTTGTGTACAAATCATGCCTATAGGTTTAATTATGTTGATCAAGTTGTGTGATTGCTATTACTTTTTTAGAGATCCTTCCTATAGGAATTTCTTGATTGTTTAATTCTGTACTTTTAAAACTCACATAACTAGAAGTCATGTTTATATACCCCTTGCATTAGAAATCCTATCTATAGGATCCGTGCATATTTTATAACATACATGCATTAGTGACCATATGTATATGATTCTATCTGTTTGAATAATAACCTTCCTGGAAAGTTGCTTAAAAGTTCTTCCCACATACGACTTAGATGCCATGCCTATAAGAGATAAAAATCGGTTTCAATTTAGATATCATGTCTATAGGAGATAAAAAAATCAATTTCAAAACCTAGAAATCATGTCTATAAGATTTAAACTAATAGATATCATGCCTATAGGGTGAAATCAATTCTAACACCTAAAAATCTTGCCTATAGGGTCTAAAAGATAAAAACTTGTCTATTAAAATCGGTAACTCGTTGTTATAGGTCTAATTAACAGTTTAGATACCATGCCTGTAGGATTCTGTTCTGGTTATCACTTATGCAAGCCTGTAGGATTATTGAGAATTCTGGGGCTAAAAAGAACTGAGATTTAGTACTGCTTGAATTTTGCCCAGGTTCAAAGTCTTAACCAAATCAGTAGGCCAGCTAGTAGGTCCCAACACTCATTTTAATTAACTGCTATCTTACATTTTGTTTATGCTCATCTAGATATCCTGCCTATAGGGTCATAAACTAATAAAAGTTGTTTGTGGGAATTGCGTGCATTTGTTGTTTACTTGTGGAGGTTAACATGAGCCCCTATTTGCTCCCTGTGTGACAGCCCTATCTACATCTTTGTTTGTCACTTAGCTTTCTCTTTTTTAAGCAACATAGGTCAGTCTAGAACCACCTTAAATAGAGGTCCTAAACACCTCCAGGACCATAGATATGGGACGGGTAGAGCACGCATAAGGTCAAGTTAGAAGCTATTAGAACGCTTAGGTAATAACTGAAAGATAGTAATTGGGTAGTAAAAGAGATGATGACTTGTGCACTAATACTATGTGTAGCACCCCTTCCCCAAGTATTGCAGGGAATGATCCTATAGGCTAAGAAACGTAGGACCTCTTTAACTTCCTACTTTAAAATATTGTTTGTCTGAATTGCTTTATTTTCCTTTAATGACTAATTCACTTAATTAAGTTCGGTCGGGACCCACCTTTATGGACCTCGAGGGGTGCTTAACACCTTTCGTTCAAGGTAATTTCAAGCCCTTACCCGATCTCTGGTGATGCAAACTAGTTTATGAGTTATTTGCTTTAGGTGCCCTAATGCACCTTAAAAAATCGTTAGGTGGCGACTCTTCTTTTTAATACCCATCTCAAAAGGAGTTGTCAAATGTCGAAACCCCGATTTCGCGAGAAAAAGTGGGGCGCGACAGCATGGCGACTCTGCTGAGGATATTTCTAGGCTCTTACCATAACAAATTTGATTTTTATGAATTAGTCTTTAAACATGTCTTTATTATTCCGTTAATACTTGTATACCCCTTCCCCTTCCCAATTTATGTATATTTTCCTATCTTCAGTTATTTACGATTTCTCTTTCTTGTTTTATTACTCTTTACTACGGAAACTGACTTGTCTCTTTGTTTTCTTTCTTAAATTCCTTTTCAATTATTAAATACTGCATTTATCATTTTCTTTTAACGTGCAAATACGTGATAACGTGCTATTTAATGTTGCATAAATCATGCTCAACATCATATTCCACTCGTTCGTAATCAATACCTTTGCAACAGTTGATGAGTGTTTGTGCTCTTTGTACATATCACCCCTTTAAATTTGGAAATGCTTATTTGCAGTAAAAGTAGTCGATCATCGGTGCAGTCGACGGTTTCGTGCCTTTCCCCCTCGATTTTTCCACTTGAGGGTATAGTCTAGAACTCTATACAAACCTTACTCCGATTAATTGTACATGCATCATGGTCAAACCTAGCTAGAGTTAATATGTTGTCCACATAATAACCCTTTAAGAAAAGCCTTATCCAAAAGTCCGTCAGGGTTTCCATAATCCCAACGGACGTAACAACGATCCGTGCATTAATTTGGACAAATAAGTTCTAATATGCTAATCACTGATGTATAAATAGTCAAATCTGGAGGGGGAAAAGGTCTAACCTTATTTGGTTTACAGAAAATGAGGCACGAAGTCTCCAGGTTTGGCATGGTCCGTAACATACCACCATTGTTGCTAGATTGGTGGGAAGATTTTTCATCAAGTGACAAAAAGCATGTGAAAAAGGTCCTGGGAAATTTTCCTTTCTTCATTGGACATCCAACCAAATAATATGTTTATTGAAGTCGTCACGACGTTCTGGGATAGTGAAAGATCCGTATTTCACTTTGGAAACATAGAAATGACCTATCTCTTGGAAGAAATAGGGGGATTCGCTAGACTGCCTTGGGACAGTCCCGGTTTATTGGTGCTAGAAAATCGTACCGCTAGGGGGTGTCTGAAAATTATGGATCTGAAAAAGAACGACGATTTGGAGTGCCTGATGAAATCCTACATACCCTTTGACTATCTCTATGAACGATATAGTCATAGCAAATCCCATCGTATCTACCATGATAAATTCTCTATCACTTCCTTGGGTTGTATTCACCGTAGAGTTTTTGTGTTCATCGTTTGTTTCCTGGGTATGAGAGTATTTCCGATGAAAGGGGACAGAATTCATACCATACTGGCCATGGTAACAAAAACCCTAATGCAGGGGATCAAGGGGAAAATATATACCATTGTCCCTATGATCATAGCAGACATATATCAGGCCTTAGACCGCTGCCAGAAGGGATTCAAACACTTCGAGAGTTGTAATCTGTTGCTACAGGTTTGGTTGTTAGAGCATCTCCAGCGAGGTCAATACCGTCAAGAGTTTCCACGAAGGTCGTGGAATGATCATATAGCTTTCCATCACCCTAAGGGAATGACCTATATCCCAGAAAGGTTTGCTCAACAGAGAGTGCTACAGAATGGTGCAGTTTTTCGACAATTTGACTAAGGATCAGGTTCAATGGACGTTCGAATGGTTCCCTACTGACGAGTTCATCATCATATCTAGGGACGCTCCGCACTTGGTATTGATCGGGTGAAGGGTCATATACCTTTATGTTCCCATCAAGGTTATGATACAAACAGGCAAGAAGCAAGTCATACCGTGGATCGTTAAAAGGAGTCATTATAGGGAATATTTTCAGGATGACGACCTCCCATACATATTTGAAGCTCAGCATATGTGGCACCTAAAGATTATTGTGGAAAGGGACACCATCGAGCCTGACCGATATCATGCAAGGCACGTATACTTTTACCCATCATGGTTGGAGGACTGCATAGCAAGAATAGTCAAGCCAGGGGTCGGTCGAGGAAACAGAGTCACAGATAAAGCTGCCGAAGCACAGGTGAAGTATAACAGACTGCGCAAAAGGGTTCAGTCCGAGGCCGAGCATCTGGAGCAACACAAGACTAATATGGAATTAGTCAATGGATGGAAGGAAATGGCTACCAGATTGAATGAAAGGTTAGAATATCCGGACCAGGGTCTAATGGAATTGGAAGGGAAGATGAGGAAAAGAGTCATAGACTTCCAGAATGCTAAAGGTATCAAGAGAGGAAATCTAGCAAGGGCATACCTGTTGCTGGACATGCGCGGCCTGGGGAACCTGATCGATGGAGTCAAGGGAGCCAGGCCTGGAGAAGGTCCTTGTGGGGCCAAGTAGATTAGGTTTATTCGCTTTTGCTTTTCAAATGTAATAAGGTCAAGTGCCATTAGTGACTTATCTTATTTAGTGACATTTTAGATTCATCTATTTTACATAAATGAAATGAGGTAACTATTGGCACTGAAGTTCTCCAAATTAATTTGTCACTAGGCCTACCTCGGGAAAAATGAGGCTCCCAAATTAGGATGCAAAATTTACATTCCCGCACTATGTGTTTAAATATGGCAAATACTCTTTTTGGAACCCTTACTGACTTGGGTACCTTTTGCTCTTCTTCCCTTTTTGATTATTCACATACTGGCATCATCAGCATATCACACCAAATCTAGAGGCTCTCCACCCCTCCTCCCCTAAGTGCATCAAAAGGAAAAGGGAAATCTAAGATTGATAATATAAGTGGAGACAACACCGCACATGCTAAGAATGTGGAAACTTCTGATGGACAGAGTATTCCGGCACCAAATGACTTGGTTTTGCGGCTTGAAAAGAAAATACTTCAACTACAAAGTGAGCTTGAGCATGTCCGTAACTTGGCAAACCTCTCCCTCACACTAAACATCCCAGATATTAACCATCCAAATACCTAAAACCCGGCCAACGCCCGCAGAATCCCCTCGCACCCCACCAATATACAACCCCTCCTCAAAACCCTTTACCCATAACTACAACTCCTCAACATCAGCATCTCCCAACTAAATATCCACAAATCGCTTACCACACTCCTTAGAATACCCCACAACCTATCTTCGATCCCAAAAATTAAACCAATGATCACCACTATACCCAAATTCGTGGCCTTCACCGAAACAACCCCATATACGTGGAAAGCCTACCCCACTCCACTCAACCAAACTCATATACACCAGAATCCACCGAGAAGGACCTGTTCCATTAAAGAACATGGCAGAGGAGCTCAACAAACTCACAAGCTGAGTTCAGGGTGTTGAAGGAGGCAAAGGAATCGAAGGTCTGAATTACGAGGATTTGTGCATTCAGCCAGATGTGGAACTGGCGGAGGGTTACAAACCTCCCAAGATCAAAATGTTTGATGGAAACGGGTGACCCAAGGATTCACTCGAGAACTTAATGTGACAAGCTCGTAGGGGTTGGAAAGGAAGAAAGGATTCGCATGAAGATATTCATAAGAAGCCTCACTGGAGACGCCCTATCCTGGTACACAAGCTAGAATCCCAAGAAATGGGCTAATTGGGTGAGCATGGCGTCAGATTTCATGGACAGATTTAGATTCAACACGGAGAATGCACTTGATGTTTGCTATATCCAGAACCTCAAGAAGAACCCAACTGACACTTTCCACGAGTATGCCACTCGGTGGAGGTCAGAAGAAACAAAGGTCAGGCCGGCATTAGATGAGGAACAGATAAACAAGTTCTTTGTCAGGGCTCAGGATCTACAATATTACGAAAGGTTAATGGTAATAGAGAATCACAAGTTCTCCGATATTATCAAGCTCGGAGAAAGGATCGAGGAAGGTATTAAAAGTGGAATGGTGACAAATTTTGAGGCACTGCAGACCACAAATAAATCACTATAATCAGGTGGCATATCAAGGAAGAAAGAAGTTGGAACATAAATGGTTTCCCAGGGCCCAAAAACACCATTTGTATACCAAACACCTCCGCCCAAATACCAACCATCACCTCCCAGATATTCTCAACCTGCTACCGCCTACCATACCTATAATTCCCAACCATCCTATTATCAGTCACCTCCAACTCGTCCAAATTACCAAAAACCTAGGCCTAATTTTGACCGCAAACTACCCAGACAGTACACCGCCATTGTTGAACCCATAGACCAGTTGTATGAAAGGTTGAAAGCTATTGGTTATGTCACCCCTATTCCCGCTATGGAAATGGAGAATTCATCTCAATGGGTCAATCTAAACAAGAACTGTGCGTACCATTCTGGTATGAAGGGACACACTGTTGACGAATGCCGCATCTTGAAAGACAAGATCCAAACATTGATCGGTAATAAGGTCATACAGGCAAAGGAAACTGCACCTAATGTCTGCAACAATCCACCCCCAGATCATAGGGGCATAGGGGTCAATGTAATAGAAACTGATGAAGAGTGGGATCCCGAGGGGATAATCGGGCTTATTCGGGAAGGTGATGATCCTAAGAAGCCTGCAGTCATGCTCAATCCCATTGTGGTACATGTACAACCGCCAATTGAAGTTGAGGTAGCCGCATCAGCTCCCTTTAAGGTAGAAGTGACCCCACCTGCAGCAATACCCGCTCTATTTAAGGTGGCGGCAGCCACACCTTTCAATGTGACGGTGGCAACCACACCACCCTTCATTTCCAATGTTGTACCTTGGGATTATGTGGTCGAGGATAGAAGAAAGGGAAGGTTGAAGATTGAAGAATCCGGCGTTGCAAAAGGAATGACTAGAACATTAAGAGTCTATACACCTGAACATTTGGGAGAATCCAGTAAGCAAGCTTCCAGTAAACTGCCCGTTATTGAGACTGGTCCAGATGATCTCTGAAGGAAGGTAGAAGCAAGGGAGTACTCTGTCGTCGATCATCTGAACAAAAACCCCGCCCAAATATCTATCATGTCGTTGCTGCAAAATTCTGAGGCATACAGGAATGCTCTCATGAAGGTATTGAATGAAGCATATATGCCCAACAACATCACTAGTGGAGAAATGGACAATATAGTGGGGAAAGTATGGCAAAGCCACAAGATCACTTTCCATGAGGATGAGCTGCAACCTGAAAGGTTAAGTCACAATAGGGCACTACACATCACAATGCAGTGTGAAGATAAGTTTATCGCCAAAGTTTTGATAGATGGAGGATCTAGCCTCAACATTTCCCCGTTGACAACTATGAAGAGGTTGGGAAAGGGTTTTCACGAGATACGAGCAGGGACTATGAATGTGAAAACGTTCGACGGGTCTCAAAGGGCTACAATTAGAGAAACTAATCTCTGCATGCAGATAAGCTCCACCTAGTTTGATGTTGAGTTTCATGTGATGGACATATCAGCCTCCTATAATCTATTGTTGGGACGGTAGTGGATACATGGCGCTAGGGCTGTAGCATCTACTTTTCACCAGGACGTGAAATTCAAGTGGAATCATCAAGAAGTAATCATCCATGGAGATGGGAGTAACCCCATTTACACCAGTCAGACTGTTCCAGTGGTTGAAAATAGAAGGAGGTTAGGTGGAAAAACTTACCAACACATCAATTGTGTTAAGTTTGTACTTATCTTCGAGAGGCTGCAGAACTTTTAGGAAAAATCTCGCATTCTTTGAATTCTATCGTGCGACTCTGTTGAACTCTGGAACTAAACTTCTGTTGTTTTCACTCTCTCACAGATGGTGAGGACTCGTGCTAATGATAGTGGTGACCAGATCCCAACAGGACCAGCCCGAGGTCGAGGCCGTGGTCGCGGCCGTGGTAGAGGGAGGGGTGCAACCCGCGCAGCAGCCGGGGCAGCACCTGTGGACCCTCCCGTTACTCAGGAGGAGGTCCCCGCAGCTGAGATTCCAACGGGGCAGACACAGGAACCAACAGTGTCCATTGTGATTCCGGGTCTTTAGGAGACCCTAGCCTAGATTTTGACGGTGTGCACTGATCACGCTCAACTATGACTAATAAAAGACTAAACGGGCGTTGCAAATATAATCCAGGGTATTACGCTCAGAGTCGATCCCACAAGAATTTAGCTACTCATGTGCATAAGAATCAAACCCAAAAGAATTTGCATAATTGAACTACAACGTAATGAATAAAAGAAGTAAAAATCAATGTTTTGTCACTTCAATGGTTTTCTCTCTACGAATCCTTCGTATGCCTTCCGATCCCCCTCAAGTTGTGTTTTAGGGGTCTATTTATATGTTTAGGACAAACCCTAAACGTGTAGGAGACTTCTATTCCAACCGGGAAACACTTAAACTCGTCAAAACACGGAATTGACCGAAACAGGGGCCTGGCGTTTGGGCCCTGGCG
>MDKJ01176480.1:0-41774 GCA_005239525.1 Nicotiana knightiana
GAATACGGAAGAGAATACGAGGTCGTGATCGCCAGCTGCTACCTCGACAACTCCAATGAAAACGCTGACAGCTGCTCAATATCCACTACCGGATCTTGGTGTACCTGGATCTGCACACAAGGTGCAGGGGGTACCAACTCAGAAGTAACAAACCCAAACTATGGGCTGAGAGGTAGTGACAGACAAAACCTCAGAATTTACAACAAACAATATACAGAAATTAGACATGCTAACAATTTATCAGAATGAGTAATTATGCCAAGTATGCCAGTATACTCTACATGCCCTCATAAAAATATATGTATGGAACCAGTGTGGATATGCACATAGTGCTCACAACCCTCACACAGCAGTCCACTCATTACCGTATATGGCTCTCAGGCCCAGGGAAAAGTCCATCCCGGAATGTACATAATCATTGGTGACCGTAGTCACTCCGTATTGACGAAAAAGGCCAATCCATCTCCACGGAGAAAGTCCATCTCTGGAATACAACACTCGGACAAGATCCATGTCTAGGGACTATCCATCCCTCACATAACATCCACTCCGGACACGATCCATGCCCAGGGAAAATCCATCCCTCAACATCAATTGCGTTCACTGGGGGTGTAAAGACTCCGGAGGGGACCTAGTGGCCCAATCGCCATATCAAGCCAACAAAAGCATGATTTAATATCGCTGCGGTGTGCAGTATGATCTCATAACTGTCTCAATAACAGGCCCTCGGCCTCACCCAGTCATTACTCTTCAGTCTCACTCATATGGATCATAGATGTATCCATCAGCCCGAAACAATGATAAGTATGCATATAATTAACAATACTGAGACTGAGATATGAAGTGGTATGCTATAACAAGACTGAGTATATGAAATCAAACACTCACAAAGTGAGACAGTAATATACGACCACTTGGGTCTCAGCATTTTCGGCGTGAAGCCTAGCATTCATAGTTAACATGATTCCTAACAGGTTCACAATTACCACATTAACAGAAGCACGGATATCGTTAGAGAATAATAACTAAGCGGTTCCATGGGATAAGCAAGGCCACAAATACTCGGTGCACGCTTGTACGCCCGTCACTTGGCATGTGTGTCACCTCAATTATAGTCATAAATCATTTAGCTCGGGGTTGCGAACCGTCAGAACCAAGTTTAGAAACGTTACTTACCTCAAAACCGTCTAAAATACTATTCTGCAGTGCCTTTGCCTCTAAATTCGGCCTTTGAGTGCTCCAAATCTACCAAGTTCAGATTTTTATCGCCAATTATGCTTAAGGAATGAATTCCAATTGAAAAGTACCAAATTTAGCTCAAAACCCGAATTAGCCAAAACTCGACCTCCGGGCCCACGTCTCGGAACTCAACAAATTTATACTAAAATGTTCTTCATCGTCTCACTAGTCCGTACATATAAAAAACGCTAAAATCGGAGTTCGGTTGACCCCTCAAATCAACCCCTAAAGGTCTCATAATCTGAAGCCCTAACCCCACCTTTTTCTACTGATTTTCATGAATTTAACACTGATATTATGTTCCTTAATCACCTATAATCGATATTTAGGGTCCAAAATACTTACCTCCACGAAGAACACTGATTTCCCCTCTTCAAAATCGCCTCCAAACTATTTTCCCGTTCAAAAATGGTGTTAAAAGGTCTAATGATCGTGGAGGGTTTTAATTTATACTTTCTGCCCAGGGGTTCTGCACCTGCGGCCTTATTAGCGCACCTGCGTACCCTCACCCTCGGTCCTAGGTGCACACCTGCGCATATGACTTAAACCCTCAATTTTTGCACATGCGGTTGCTTCTTCGCACCTGCACTTTCGCAGGTGCGACCACTCGTCCGCACCTGCGACCCCTTCACGACCAGCCAAATCCGCACATGCGCAAGGTCTTCGTACCTACAGACGTCGCGCCTGCGGTCCTCCTTCCACAGGTGCGACCACACCAGCAGCAGATTTGCTACATATTTCCAACTCCGAACTTCCCGTTAACCATCCGAAATCAATCCCGAGCCCCTCGGGACCCCAACCAAATATTCCAACATATCATATATGATCATTCAACTTAGTTGCACTCCCGAAACACTAAAAATAACATCAAAACACCAAAATCACATCAAATTCAAGCCTAAGAACTTTGAAATTTCTAAAATCCACCAACGATGCCAAAACTATCCAAAACAACTCTGATTGACCTGAAATTTTGCAGACATATCCAAAATTACATTACGAACCTATTCCAACTGTCGGAATTCCATTCCGACCCCGATAGCCTAATTTCCATTGCCGATTGGAAATTACCAAAACTAACTTTCGCCAATTCAAGCCTAATTCTACACCGGTCCTCACAAAAATATTCCGAACACACTCCTAAGTCCCAAATCACCTAACGAAGCTATCCGAGCCATAAAATCTGCATTTCGAGGTCGTTTACCAATAAGTCAATTCTCAGTTGACTTTTCCAACTCTAAGGCTATTTTTAAAGACTAAGTGACTAAATTCTCATTATAATTATTTCGATTCCGAGCCTACTAACTCTAACACATCAAGAACGGTTTAACCAAGATATGACGAGGCAATAACAGTAAATATAAATGCATATTCTACGTAACGATCGACCGGGTCATTACAACACGATAAGGATCCCACCCGAGATAACAACACATCGAGTGAGCATGGACCCAAAGTTCAGGCCCCAGTCCGAGGTAAATAACACATTCATAAAGGACGAGGTAACTAAAATTCTCAAAATAGGGTCCATTCGGAAAATGAAATATCCCAAATGGTTAGCCAATGTAGTCGTAGTCCCTAAGAAAGGGAATAAACTTAGGATGTGTGTAGATTATAAGGATTTGAACTAGTCATGTCCCAAATATTCTTTTCCATTTCCTAACATCGATCGCATGATCGACGCCACGGCAGGCCACGAGATCCTTAGTTTTCTTGACGCCTATTATGGGTACAATCAAATTCAAATGAACCCGGAAGACCAAGAAAAAACTTCATTTATCACCAAGTATGGAACATATTGTTATAACGTAATGCCCTTTGGGCTAAAAAACGCAGGAGCTACTTACCAACACCTAGTAAATAAAATGTTTGAAAAAAAAATAGGTAAGTCAATGGAAGTATATATTGCCGACATGCTAGTTAAATCCTTGCGCGCAGAGGACCATTTTGAATATTTGCAGGAAACATTCAAGATACTGATAAATTACAACATGAAGCTCAATCCCGAGAAATGTGCTTTCGGGGTCGGTTCGGGCAAGTTCCTTGGCTTCATGGTGTCGGATCGGAGAATCGAGATTAACCTTGATAAAATCAAGGCTATCGAAGACATCACTGTCGTGGACAGTGTTAAAGCCGTACAATGGCTAACATGAGAGATAGCTTCCTTAGGCGGGTTTATCTTGTGATCGTCAGATCGGAGCCATAGGTTCGTCTCTCTACTCAAAAAAAAGAACGATTTCGCGTGGACCTTGGAATGCCAACATGCGTTAGAAGAATTGAATCGATACCTCTCGAGCCCACCATTGCTTCATACTCCAAAGGCAGATGAAAAACTCTACTTGTACTTGGCAGTCTTAGAGATCGCGGTAAGTGGTATCCAAGTTCGAGAAGAGCAAGGTACACAATTTCCTGTTTATTATGTAAGTCGAACTCTAGGAGAAGCAGAAACTAGATATCCACACTTAGAAAAATTGGCACTTGCTCTAATAAGCGCCTCTAGGAAGCTAAAATCGTATTTTCAATGTCACCCCATATTTGTATTAACCACTTACTCGCTTCGTAATATTTTACATAAGTCCGAACTGTCGGGCCGACTGGCCAAATGGGCCGTCGAACTCAGTGGGTACGATATCGAATATCAACCCCGAACGTCCATCAAGTCTCAAATTCTAGCAGACTTCGTGGCCGATTTCACGCCAACCCTCGTACCCGAAATCAAAAAGGAACTTTGTTAAAATCGGGTATGTCATCGGGGGTTATCGACTTTGTTCACGGATGGTACTTCTAATGTGAAGGGGTCCGGTCTAGGCATCATTTTGAAGCCGCCCAAGGGCAGCACTATTAGACAGTCCCTCAAAATTTCTAAGTTGACTAACAATGAAGCCGAGTACGAGGCCATGATTGCAGGTCTCAAACTAGCTAAAGGCTTGGGAGTGGAAGTCATTGAAGCCAAGTGCGACTCCTTACTGGTAGTAAACCAAGTCAACAAAACCTTCGAGGTTCGAGAAGATAGAATGAAAAGGTATTTGGACAAGCTGCAGGTGACTTTGCACCATTTTAAAAGAATGGACCTTGTAGCACGTTCCTCTAGAGCAAAACAGTGAAGCCGATGCTCTTGCAAATTTAGGGTCATCGGTCGAGGAGGAAGAAATCAGCTCGGGGACCGTCATTCAACTCTCGAGATCCGTGATCAACGAAGGTCACGCTGGGATAAACTCCACAAGCTTAACTTGGGATTGATGAACAAATATATCGAGTACTTGAAAAATGGAAAGCTCCCATCAGACCCTAAAGAATCGATGGCCCTACGAACAAAAGCTGCTCGGTTCACACTGAACAAAGATGGAACATTGTACAGTAGGATGTTTGACAGACCGTTAGAGGTATGCTTGGGACCATGAGATAACGATTATATCCTACGAGAAATTCACGGAGGTACTTGTAGGAACCACTCCGGTGCCGAATCACTAGTTCACAAAATCAACAGAGCAGGATACTGTTAGGATAATATGGAAAATGACACTAAGGAGTTTGTTCAAAAATGTGATAAGTGCCAAAGGTATGCACCAATGATTCACCAGCCCGAAGAACAACTTCACTCGGTCCTATCCCCGTGGCCATTTATGAAATAGAGGATGGATATCGTCGGCTCTGTGTCATCGGCCCCAGGTAAAGCTAAATTCATTTTGTTTATGACTGAATACTTCTCTAAATGGGTGGAAGAACAGGCCTTCGATAAAGTCAGAGGAAAAGAAGTTATAGACTTCATCTGGGATCACACCATATGCCGATTCAGGATACCTGCCAAAATTGTATGCGACAACGAAAAGTAATTCATCGGCAGCAAGGTAACAAAGTTTCTCGAAGAGCATAAAATAAAAAAGATCTTATCGACACCGTATCATCCAAGTGGAAATGGACAGGCCGAGTCAACAAACAAAATTATCATTCAGAATCTAAAGAAAAGATTGAACGATGCCAAGGGAAAATGAAGAGAAATTCTACCCGAGGTCCTTTGGGCATATCGAACAACATCGAAGACTAGTATGGGGCAACCCCGTTCTCTTTAGTATATGGCTCCGAAGCCTTGATTCCTGTCGAAGTCGGGGAACCCAGCGCCAGATTTCGACATACAACGGAATAATCAACACGAGGCTATGAATACTAGCCTCAAACTATTGGATGAAAAAAGAGAAGCCGCACTCGTTCGGATGGCTGCGCAAAAACAACGAATCAAGAGATATTATAATAGAAGAACCAACCTTCGCCACTTCAGAATCGGGGACTTAGTCCTAAGGAATGTCACCATCAACACTCGAGATCCTAATGAAGGGAAACCGACCCAAATTGGGAAGGACCCTATCAAGTCCTCGATATTTCTTGAAAGGGATCTTACAAGCTAGGCAAGATAAACGGTGAGCAACTACAAAACAATTGGAACATCTCACTCCTCAAGCGATACTACTGTTAAGGTACGACCTTCTCCTTTTTCATTTACGTTTCTCACTAACTTATTTTTAGGTGTTCGAGCAAAAATATTGGAGTTATCATCAAGCAGAAAGATATTAGGACCCTAAAGCACGCATTGCACTCTTTTTCCCTTCGACCGATTTTTATCCCAAATGGGTTTTTCCGGCAAGGTTTTTAATGAGGCAACCATTGTTCGTTCTGACTTAGAGTATCCGAGGTCTCCTTACATTCAACCTCGAATATTGGGGGCTATCACCCCCGGATGATTTATTTTCAAGGAAAAATACTTCGTGTCAAAAGGGCTTCGATAGGAAAACTTTGTAATGGGCCAAATGGTCGAATGAACCGTGTCCATGTAGATTAGTCAAGCCCCAATGGAAAAATATGTATGTATGTATGTATGAATTATTCAAAGAAGCATTTTTCCTTACCAAATATCTTTTGCGTCAAAAAAAAATTCTACTATACAAGCTCCATGCTTATGATTTTTGTAAAAAATGGCTCAAGGGCCAAGTACAATTACACCTCGAATGATCAACCCCCTACTTGGGGACTGCCATCGAAAATCAACATGTTCGAGTTATCTAAACTCGAAACCATAAGTCCTCAAAGAGGCACCCCTCGATTATAACCCAAGGCCATCATTCTCGGGGACTAACGCTTCAAACAAGTTCAAAGTGTTGTTTGGAAATAAGCCCAAGAGGCATACCCAAAGGCTACAACCAAACTAACGCGGTTCAGAGACGTCCGAATCCCGCAATAAAAACAGGCCTTCGAATTCTTTGAAAACCGGTTAAAAAAGGCTACCCTCGGCAAAATAATCAAAGTGCTTCGGTAAAATCATCCCTCGAAAAACCTTAAGAGGTATCGAATTATTCAAATACAAACTTGTGCTAAGGCAAAAAAAACAAAGGAGTTTCGATCAACATTAAACCCTCAAAATACCCAATGGGTAAAAAAATTCATGCTAAGGCATAAGAAATTTTTACTAAGTCTTTAAACCGAAAGAGGGAAAAAATAGACATCCTTTAGAGGCCATATCGGCCAGTTCAAAGAGACTAAGGGCCAATACACTTAGAGTTTGAGAACGCGTTCTCACTCGATTCGAACCTAAGGGTTCCACTACTTCAAGCTCGAATAAAAATTCACTCGACTACAGTTCAAGGATTCATCATTACTCGATACAAACCTTAAGGGTTGTGTTGCTTTTAGTTCGAGTCTTATTCGAACTCGACATAAAAACAGTACTATTGTGACTTTGACCAAGTCACCCAAAACCAAAGTCTCAAACATATCGTTCGAAGCATAAAATGTGCTAAAGTTTTACTAGGAACAAAGCATGTTTGAAGACAAAATTTGAGAAGGCATTCAAAAGAAAAATTTCTATATATATATATGTTTGAACAAAAATATGTACAAGAGACCGACAAGGGTCTTACAAAAAGAGAAAAGGAAAAATAAAATTCTAACTATGCCCGGGGTTGATTTCTTCCTCGGAGGAAGCTTCTTCTTCGGGCCCCTCACCATTATCAGACCCGCCTTGGTTGCCTTTATCATCATCGACATCATCGGAGGAGGCAAGCAACCTGGCATCGGCTTCGAGCACCTTAGCTTAAGCTATCTCCTCGGAGAGGTCAAGATTTCCTTGAGGGTATACCTCCGAGATTGGAACTTAGCCAGATCATTACTCCACCGCACTCGATCGGTGGCCTCCCTCAGCTGAGTTTGGGCAGCCTCGGAATCATCCATGTACACGGCTATGGACTTGTCAGCTAAGACCTTCGCCTTTTCGATCTTCGCCTTGGCCTCAACAAGCTCGACCTCGAGTTCTTCGATCCTCCTGGCCTGGGATGAGCTCTTCTTTTTAGTGATCCAAAGTTGAACTTCGGCCGATGACAGTTTGACCGATGCAACCTCTTTTTCCGCAGCAAGGCGGTCCATGCCCTCTTTTCACCGATGGTAGTCAGCTTTAACTTGAACGACATCCCTTTGGAACATCTTGATCCTTTCAATATTCTACTGCAATTGAGACATCAAAACGTTAGCCTCCACCCTCGGGTCAAGACTGTATGTTTTCAAAAGGGCAGTTACCTGCTCGTGCAGCTCGGTCTCTTCCTGATGAGCCTTGGCCAATTCTGCTCGAAGATCCCTAAGATCTTCATCCTTTTGCCCCCAAAGGAGATTGAGGGCATTTCTCTCATCCAAAGCCTTCTGTAGATCGGCCTTGCATTGGATCAGATCGGCCCGAGACTTGGAAAATGCCTATATGAAAAGAAAACAAGTTAGACTGAAGGAAGGAGAAGAAAAAGAGAATTACAACAGTTAATACTTACTCGAGATACAAGACGGTTCGCCTCTTCAAAAAGGGTGGACGCATCGTTAAGGTCAGAGGCATCATCGACCCCAGTAAACAATCCTGAAAGGGATCCTCTTCACTAGGGACTCCGCCTATGTCGGGTGTTCCCATGGCCCGAGCCTCTCTTATCGCTTCCTCGGATTAAGCCGGTAAAGAAGGCGAATGACCTGCTGTCACTGCCCGAGTGAGTCACTCCGGGCGCTCTGATCGGCTCTCGGGGTCTCAGAACCGGCCCCCTCCGGTATGTTTGTGGATGGTCGAAAAACAATCTCGACCTCAGGCAATTTGGGATCCTCACCCGAACGTTTCTTGGAATCCTCCTCATCATGAGGATTGATCTCAGCAATCACCTCTGATTTTGGAGGTTTGGCGACCTCGACGATATTCTTGGGTCGAGCCACCAACGCCGAGGCGTCACCTTCTTCTTCCTCTTCTTATTCTCTCAAATGTTGGACCGAGTCCATAGTGAGAGAAATTACCTTCCTCATGGTCTTTTGAGCAAGGGCCTTTTTGGGTTTGAGGTCCTCAGATGACGAGACCCCCTTCCTCTTATTATCTTTCCCCGATTTTGGAACCGGGGACTTAATATCTTCCTCGCCGCTCGGAGGCCTCAAAACCACGTCCTTGTTCATGCCTGCATGAAAAGAAACTTAGTAAGGAAGAGAAATATGAGAAGTACCATCGGGAATAAGGAAGAAAACACTCACCGTGATTCTTTGCCTCCCATTTGCTCTTTTCCAAGTCACGCCAGCAACGCTCTGCATAGGAGGAAGTCGAGGCCAGCTTCCGAACCTAGTCCTCGAGGTCAGGAACCGCAAGGGGCATCCAGGAAACCGCTGCATAACAAATAAAAATGTTACATAAAGCGAAAAATAGAGTATGAAGACTAATGGGTAATATGTTACTTACGATCGGGGTTCCACTTCTGGGGGAACAACAGTTTTTCCTCTGGGATGAGGTCATAGGTCCTACCCGCACAAACCGACTCATCCAACCCCGGTCCTTGTCCTCATCGACGTTCGTGAACAAAGCCTTCGTTGATCGACGTTGGATCTTGATCAACCCTCAAAAAAGTCGGGGTCGATATAATCGCATGAGGTGGCTAAGAGTGAACTGCAGCCCCTCGACCTTGTTGGAATAGAAGTGGAGCATGATCACAATACGCCAGAATGAGGGGTGAACCTGGCTGAGGGTGACCTGGCTGAGGGTGACCTGGTACCTCTTGCAGAAGTCGATGATAACTGGGTAGAGAGTACCCAATGTGAAGGGGTAAGTGTAAACACTTAATAATCCCTCCACATGAGTGGTAATACTCTCTTTAGGAGCGGGGATCTGCACCACGACCTTGACCCCCCAGTTACAATCTCTCTTCACAACCTCGATATAGCTCACTGTTATCGAGTAGATATATCTCGACACATGCTCACATCAGCTAGGAACCGATGGAGGTTTCTCAAATTTGAAGTCGATTTTACAAAACATGGGCCGGGAACATACTCATGAGGGAGCGGTTCCACCGGTGTTTGGTCACCGACTGGCCGGAAAGAAGAGGAAGAAGCTTTCTCTTTTTGTGGGACGATTTTGGAGGTTGTCTCCATTGATTCAGGTAGAAGGAAGAGGAAATAGGTGAAACTTGATATTTTGGTACTAACGAAGTTGGATCAACGGGTGGTGAAAGAGAAGAGATGGAGATAGTTTAAGGGACTTAGAAAATTTGATAAAGGTGAAAGTACAATTTTGATTCAATAAAAGAGTCAATATTTATAGATTTACGGCGACGGTTCGGTGGTGCTAGTGGTCAACCGTCCACTAACAAGCATTAATGGTTTGGAAAACTGTACCAACGGGACGTTTCGGTCACCTTCGTCGCTTACGTCACGTCACGAGGATCAAATCATTATCGAAGTCTCTAGAAAATCGAGGCTCAAGTCGTTTCTTATCATTTTACTCTAAGAAACGAGGGGACTATCTGTATACAGTTGAAATCGGAGCTATCCGATTTCACTCTTTGGTCGAGATAGGAATGTCACGTCAAAGAGCTAGGACATCGAGTCCAAAATCGAAGCCTCTTTTCAGACCGAGGTCGACATCAATAATCGAGGCCAGAAAGAGACAGACTCCGAAGTGACATCGGTATAGCTTGATAACGGAAATGGCGAGATATTCGCGATTGGTCGAGAATCATGGCGCATCCTTTGTGGAAAAAATCATTTACATAAATTTAATGCTCCTACTATAGATAGGAAATTATTGCTTACAAGTTGGTTCGGGCACCAACATCATTAAAAAGAAGTAAATACCTTTTACTCCCTTCGGTCCACAATAAGTGACCAATTTGCCTTGGAAACACCCATTATGAAAATACTAAATTCTAGACAAAAATAGTTAGTGTGACTAAACTACCCTTAATTAAATATTGCAACATAATTAATGTGAGGAGTAAAAGACTATTTAGAGATACATACATAAGGGTAATTTTGGAAAAACAAATTTAATTTTTTCTTGATTATATAACTAGACACTTATTTTGAACCAAAATAAAAAGTCAAATTGATCATTTATTGTGGACCGGAGGGAGTCGTTATCTTGTTATTTCCTTATAAATTTTTTATTGAAGTCGTTTTCTTAAGGGCGGGCGGCCATGTGATCTTTGGCAATGCATTTGAGAATTTGAAAAAAACGGTGATTTTGAGGTAATTAGACATTGTAATCATGGGTTCTAATTATATTTAAACCAAATCCCGATCCTGATAACTATATTGACTTGGAAGTTTGAACTATCGACATATATATCATATTTTTTGAGATTTTGCTATGTCATCCATTTGGTCATTAACAACTTTAACTAACTAATCGTTGAATTTCGTCTAACTAATTTCCGTGTAATAAAATTCAAGTTGATGAAACCTGCAAGCTAGAGCAAGTTAATAAGTACAGCAAGACACACATTTTTACATCATCATCATTATTATTATTATTATTATTATTGTTGTTGTTGTTGTTGTTGTTGTTGTTGTTATTGTTATTGTCATTATTGTGGTGTAAGGATGGCGTTTTCTAGTATATTTTTGTTGTTAGGCCGATCAAGGCCAAACTTTATCCCTGATATCTAATTACTTTTTTTTTTATAATTCTAGAACAACGTGATACCTTAATATTGCTATTTGTATAGAACATTATCCAAGAAATAATACAATATAACACTAAGCTTATTCTTTAAATTTTTTTTTTCGAAGGGAAAACCAAAATTCAAGTGGTGGTCAAATTCATTGCACATGAAGCACGAAAGAGCCACCTTGGACCAAATAGGTTTTTTGTCCGTGTTGCTACTAATAAATAGAAAATGTATGGATGGCAAAATGTTGAATTTCAAAAGATTAAGGATTGCTTTGAAAAATTTGAACAAGATCAAATATTGCTAATTGTCTATGCACAATTACAATTTTAACAATCACATTGGTCTGTTTCCCTTCTTTTTTCTTGTTTTCGTAATTATGAAGCATATTAGTAATTTTGACATGCTGCACGTTATCCGTTAATGTGAGCACATGATTTTTGCCCGACTAAAAATACTCCTACAAAATCCACGAAATAGATTTTTCTAATTATTTTAATTTTTATAGAACTTTTGTGAATTTTCTGTTAATTATTGTTGCATTTAGTTGCATGTTAAATATTTTTAAAATTATAAGAAAATACCAAAAATGTCTAAAAAAAATCATTGCATAGCATTTTAGGTTTAATTGCATTAAATATTTAATTACACGAGTTAATTATATTATTAAACAAAAATAAAAAAATGGTCATTTTTACATATTTAGCTTTAGTTTTAAAATTAGTATTTTTCTTCATTAGTTTTAAGTTAATTATTTATTCTAATGTTAGAAATAGATAATAATTTAATTCTACAAATTAGATTGGATTTAGGGCTTAATTTAGATTTTTAATTAATTTTATTAGGATTTAAAATCAAGAAAAACAAAGAAAGGAAATGAAGAGTTAGCTTGGTCTTAGTAAAATTGGGCTAAGGGTTTATCAGCAGCCCATTTACCTCCAAATCCACTCCAACCCACGCCCAGGCCCAAATGCCCACCCCAGTTTTGTCTATACCCTCTAATACCCAAAACGACCCCGTTTAGGTTTGGATTGATCTCCACCATTCGATCAATCCCATCCAACGGCTCGCAACTGACTGGCCTCTCCCCTTATAACTGTCGTAATACCCCCCAAATCCCTAGAGACTCATTTCAGAACCCATCCTCCCTCCCTCTCTCACCCTTCGCCGTCCGCTGCCGTCGGAAATCGCCTACGGCGGCGGCCCGTTGCCAAATGGTTCCAAATCTTCACCCTATGATCCCCAGCCTCCCCTCATCACTAATCTCCCACTAGTTTCCCCAAAATTCTCGCCAAGCCCGGCGAATTTCAAATATGAAATTACCAATAACCTAATTCATCTTTTTCTTTTTTTTTTCTTTTGGTTTCTAGCTTGCTTGAGGTTGAAACTTGCACCAATCGACTCCATTCACTGAATACCACAAATTGTGGGCATTTCTACCTCGCCTCATAGCCATTTGAATTCGGTCAAATTCATATTCACCGGCCATTGCCCGTTTGAACGTTGTTCTCTCCTTTTTTCGTTGTGCGATGAGAATTGCTACGTATAGCGTTGGCCGTGTGAAGAAATTCCGGCCAGTGTTCGTGTGACAATTCTAATTACTTGCCGAAGCTCATTTGGCTCACGGGATACCGCCACTACTGATTTGCTCAAGTTTCAGTTAGGTAAAATCTCGCTCTTATGTCCTCGCCGATTCTAATTGCTTTTGCTTTTGGTTTGTATATCGTTGTTATGTGCACTTGGTTCCTTATTAGTCATTTAAGGTTTTGATTCTGAAAGTTTATTTTTGGGCCAAGTGATATTTAACACCTGCATTTGAGTTTGGATTAGTCAAGAGTTTAATTGGGAGTGGAAGGTATATCTTATGAGTTGATTTGTTCTTATTTGTTTTAGGTCTTCATTGATGAATTATTCTGGATGGCTCTATTTAGGATTAATTAAGGCATTGTTTGAATTAATTTTGAATTCCTGAAAGTTTTCTCATGTGATTAAGTGTCATCGAGCGTGTTTAGGAGTTTAATCATGTTTAGTTTGTGAATTCTATTGACTCTAGGTTTGGATTATTACTCCTCTACTAAAGTGATAAATCAAATGTCTTGACTTGATGATGAGGTTTGATTAAGGTTGGTGTTAGAATTAAAATAAAGTTAAGGAGAAAGAGTAAAAGCCAGAAATTTAAGGGGGTGAAAAGGATAATAACAGAAGTTTAACGTGGCTAAAAGGCATTGCAAATTAGGAAATCTGAGTTGGTTAGGTTGGAAGCTTCTAGAAAGGGTCAAAATGCATTAAGACTTAATAAATTAGGTCAAATTTGGGATTTAAAATGCAGTATTTCAGAAATGAGAGAGGCTAGAAATGAGAAAATTAGGCTAAGGGAAAGCTCTCCACTTTCAATTATAACAGGTGCCCTTATATCCTAAAAATCAGCTGACATTTCCGTATATTCCCTCCCTTTTTTCCTCACATGGAACCCCTCGTACATTCTATAAAAAGAGAGATTCTCTCTTCATTTTGGAATAGAAACTGATTTTCTAGGTTAGACACGGCAGAATAGATTCCTCTCATCCTTACTGATTTTCCATAGAAAAATACTCTGCAATTTGATTTTTGATTTAAAAAAATACAAAAAAAGAAAAGAATTTGAAGACTGTTTTCTTTTAGTTCAAATCTTCTACTACAAGATGCTGGGCTGTTTCTGGCGATTCATTACTGCTGAACTTCTTTGGTTTACTAACCTTCATTTGGGTCTTTTAAATGCTATTTTTCTGCTTTCAGGTATGGTCAAGCTCATTTGTATCACTCTATTGCCTTTTATGAATGGAAATTTAAATTGTGTAGTGTTATGTTTGTGTTTGATTTCTTCACTATGTTCAACTGCACTTGCTTCCATGCAAATTTCTGGTTTTGATTGTCCATTTGAAATCAATATGGTGATTGAAGTTATCTTTTTACTAGTTTATACAACTGCTCAATGTCATTGTGTAGGTTTAATATCATAGATTCATCATTGTTTTGGTTTACATGTTTTATATGTTAAAATCGTCTCATTTAGTTTATTATTTAGTGTATGATAGTTTATTCTGTGAAAATTAGTGATTCATGCTCAAATTGATATATATACTTAAAGGTAATCAAACTTGTTGCCTAGACATTTAGCTGTTGTGCATGACAGAGCTGATTCATAAGAGTAGCCTTGTGGCTATTTTCTTATAAATCAGAGATCTGCCGAAGGAACGAGAGGCGTATGATTCAAGAATAACTATGATCATGCAAGATAGTATGATGGAATCATGGAATGCACTGAACTAGCTTTAGATTGATTGAAATTTGTAGTTTGAATCACAAGCTCAGCTACAGTACATGATTGTTAAATTCTTGACCCTATGTCTTCATGAAATGTACAAAATTGTCGATAATGAATTGTATTTGCTTACTTGAATTGTTTTTTTTACTATCATTGACAAAATCAGTGTATAAATCTAAATGTCTTTGAGTCCATATAATTGGGTTTCAATTTACGTATGCCTCCACTGGATAAATCAATTAGCTGAATTTATGCTTTTTTTCTCAGTTAATTCAGAGACCGCGGGTTGTATTCATATATGGCTAGATTGTTAATTTAAGTGATCAAAGGCTAAAATCTGAGACGTGTTGGCCAAAATAGTGAGAACTTTCTTCAAGCCAATCTTAGTAAATACATGCAGCTGACTCCAATTTTTAGTAGAATGCTTAACCATTGTCAAACATTTCCAAACAATTTAGATACGTTTAATATTACTCATTTCCCTTAGTAAATTTACACTAATTTCCACAAATCCATATCCATAATCATGACTTCACACGCAATCTCAAAATAGTTTAAGAAAATAATTCATAAACATCGTAGCTTGCTTTAGGCGCGATTAATAAATCATCGTGACTATGGGTACGGTTCCCGTGGCATAGTCATGATAGGTAAACCCTAATTCGAGTGTGTGTGTTTCATGTGAATCGACCTTACAACTTCAAATAATAATAAAAATTAACATGTGGATCGCGGGTGCGTTTCACGTTGCGTGACTCACAATGTATACAAAAACAAACAAGTGCATGACATCGCGACTTGTTCAAATAAATTTCATAAATACTAAAAGCGGCTCAAAAAGTACAAAATGCACAATAAGTTTCAAGTATATTTTAAATCGGACAATTAGGCCAATTGTTACAGTTGAGTGACCGTGCTAAAATCACGAAACTCGGGAATGCCTAACATCTTTTTTCGGGTTAAAAGAATTCTTTATCCGGTCTTTTGTTTTTTCGCAGACTTGAAATGGGGTTAAACTTCCTCGATTTGAGATTTAAAATAAACTGGTGACTTGGGACACCCTAATAATTATCCCAAGTGGCGAATCTGATTAATTAAATAATATCATTCCGATAATGTCCTTCAATTGGAAAAACTCCCTATCCTCCTCGGGAAAAAAAAGGTGTGACAGCTCTGGCAACTCTAATGGGGAACGAACCCAGAATCTCTGGTTCAGGGTTCAGAATTCGAGCTTAAAATAACTGTTATACTTGGCTTTTATTTATTATTTGATTTTTTATGTGTTTGAACCTAATGTGCTAAATGCCGCTTTTTACTGTTTTGATATTATTTGAACTGTATATAAACTGTTGTGAAATGATAAATAGGGATTTTGACCGCTTATTTTCTCTCTTATACTTGTGTTTTAGCTCGAAAATGCTTAAAAGGTATCCCCGGTAACTAATAAAATGAGATTTCTTGCAGGAATATTGGGAAACAAGCCAAAGAAGTGAAAATCAACTCAAAAAAGGAGTAAAAAATTGGACAAGGACCAAAGCAGGGCAAAAGAGCTTATAGTGCAGACCGCACAATACTGTGTGCGGCCGCAAACAATGAAGGATCCCTCTCAAAGTAGATTTAGAGTATGCAGACTGCATAATTATGGTGCGGCCACAGAAGAGAGGTTCAGAAAATTGGGATTTTGAGCAATTGAAGGCATGCAGACCGCACCATTATTGTGCGGCTGCAAGAGCAAAAGTGCGGCAGCACTCACTAGTATGCAGATCGCAGAGGAAGATATTCAGAAATCTTTGAAGTGAAGATGTGCGGATCGCATGAATATTTTGCGGCCGCAGAAGACAGTGTGCGGCCGCACTCACAAAGGTGCGGTCCGCAAAATCAAGTCCGTATCCTAGTTCAAGCCAAGTGTGCGACCGCACTAAAAAATGTACGGTCCGCACAATTAGATGAAGTGAGGCCATATCCCAATTTTATGCGACCGTAGAAGGATCAGTTGACCAGTCAAGCTCAGAGTGCGGACCACACTCAGAATTATGCGGCCGCACAACCTCCGCAGGGGCATTTTTGTCAGATATTTTCATCTTAGTATAAATAGGTCTTTTTGTGATTTTTAGGTTAAGTTTAGATTTAGATGAGCACTTGAGCCGTTTTTCTTTAATGCTTTAAGTAATTTTGTACTAGATTTGTCTCCAAACATTAGATTTTCTTCCTATAATTAATTATTATGGATTCTATTTTTATTTCTTCTTTAATTTCTGCATTTTTCATGAGTAACTAAATTTCTAGCTAGGGTTGTGACTCAACCCTAGTGTGGGTATTTAATGAATATTTGAATTAGGGCTTGTTTGTGATTGGGTTAGTGATATTTAGCCTAGTTCTTGCTTGAATTCAAGAATTAATGGTCGCATACATTGATTCATGCCTAATTGACATAGTCTCTACTTGAGAAAGAGAGACTAAGTCTAGGAAAACTTGGCTAACAAGAAATTGGGGTGAACTCAAGAAATTGATAGCTCCAATTTAAGGGTTGAATCTAGAGATAGTAAGACCCGATTTGAGCATTTATCACTTGTTTTGTGCAATACCCATTTGGACGTACGAAAGCCAAATTGGACAAATTCACTCAAACTACCGAGAGGTATAGGTGACTATTCGAGAGTGATTGCTGTTGATACCCAATTTTTCCTACAATATTTTAAAATTGCATATATACCTTTAAAAACATGCTTTCATAGCAATTGGTATTTTTCTATAATTTTTCCATATTTTTATTAATTTATTTTAATTTATCCAGTATTTTATTTCTAATAATTATTTACAAAATTGCATTACAAACAATTTCAAAAGCATTTCTTGATTTAATTTATTATTTAGGGTCTTACTAAGACCAAATTATTTCACAATTAGCCAAATTGGCACTCTTTGGCTATGATTGCAATAACTTTGCAATTATAGCCCAATCATATGTTTTATACTATTTTTATCCAATAATTAGTCATTTTGTATTTTTTGAATGCTAATCAGTCATTTTAATTTATTTTCTAAGCATCAATTTCATTTTATACAATTATTAGCTATTTTTATAAATTATTTTATCTAATTTAATTGGGCATTTAACGAGTAGCCATTTTTTATTTAAAATATAGCCTAAATTCAATCTGCTCCTAACCCATTTAATTTAGCTCAATACCCAGGCCCAATATCTAAGCCTACATGACCCAATCCTGTGCGTAATCTGGACCGTTGACCAAATTACATCAACGACCAAGATTCACTCTTACCTTAATTAGTCATACACGACTACCCCTTTCCCCTCATTCACTCCCCGTTCAAACATCTCTCTATCTCTATCTCTGGTTCTCTCTAGAACCTTCTCACCTTCCCCCTTTCCGATGAACTCTGTTCATCTTCTTCGGCCACCTCTCTCGCCGGAAACCATGACCTCTCACCATCCCTAGCATATGTCTCACCTCCACGCTGGTTTGTCACAACCCTGAGATCCCCAAGTGAACCTGGAGCGGTTCAACTCCCACCTATGGCCTTTCATGCCCTTTTCCGGTCATCTTCGGCCGTTCGAGTAAGATCTATGACCTTCCGGTTAAAACCGGTAACATTTTAAGGCTTTCTTATCTTTTCCAGGGTTCTCTTCGACCCTAGTTCTTAAAAACTCTCCGATTCTTTCAGATCTATGATAGATCTGTGTATATTTTAAGCTATTTCATTTTTTTTCCTCAAAGATTCTCCGGTTTTCTCTAAAACGACTCTTCGTTTTCAACTAGGGTTTCATGATTCCGTTTTAAATGATTTTCCTATGATTTTTACTGTCAACCTAGGATTTTTATTGTGTTTTAGCTATTTATTTAAGCTTCTCTCTCTTATCTGAGTTGTTATGTTGAAACCCCTAATTTCTAGTCCTAAACCCTAAATCCCTAAGTTTGTCTTTGATAATATGTTTGCATATATGTTTGCGTCTCATGAGCTTTATGATTCTCTAATACTTTACCCTATGTTGTTCATTTATGTCTCCGATTTTTCTTTCTTTTCCGCTTATATCAATGTTTACTCTGTAATTCTTGTGAATCCCTAATTTCGTATGATTTCACTACTAGGGTTTCTGACTTCTTGCCTATTATCTGTTTAATTCATGCTAATTTCCTTTAATTGATGTTATTCCTATTCGAATCCCTAATTCTCTGTAATTTTACTTTGTTAGGGTTCCTAATTTATGTCTTTTGCTTATATTGTGTTCATTCCGTTCATGCATAGAAGTCTATAGTAATTAGTATTGTTTTTCTATTATTTGAATCCCTGATTCCTTGTGATTGAAAAACTTTACTGATTTCCTATGGTGATATTCTTACTAATTTCCGACCTTTAGTTTACTTCTTACCTTGTTACATGATTGACTTACTGTTAATTGATTCCTATTTCCTTAATTAGAATCTGACGAACCTAGCCTATTTACCTGCTCAATACTTGCACTGTTTGAATATTCCTTTAAGCTATATATGGTCTCTTTCCTTATTTGTTACTTACCGTTTGAATAAATCCCTTAATTATGGGAGTACTTGTGCTGATTTCACTCTGATTGATACCAAGTCCCATAATTATTGCTTGATTCTGATTTTTACCTTACTTCTCACCCAACTTTCAAAACTATATATATGCATACTCTTCTATCATATTTAAGACATGAACACACACAGTTCAAGCTCTCCCTCTCACACACAAACATACTCTGTTCTGAACTTTCCTTCTCTCTTGTTGTTTGCTTGCTACTCAGTCGGCTAAAAGCCAAGACTGAGTAACTCTATTACTCTATTTGCTCTACTGTGCCGCTGTTCTATTTGCATTACTGCTCTATTGGTCTATATTGTTCTATACATTGCTGCTCTCCTTCTCTGCACACTACTGCTCCTTTACTCTGCACTTACTTCATCATCTAACTGGTATGTTCTCAGTTTAATTTTAAGGTTTCCAAAACAACATGCTTCAGTCTGTATTACAGTTCCTTTTATTCCTATTATGTGTCTACTTATGGTTTTATTGCTTACCCTGCAACTAGCATGCCTATTTGTTAAACTATCTATATCGTTACTCTCTAGTTCAGCATGTCTATTACTTTCTATATGTCCCATTAAAACTTCTGCCCTATCCCCTGACCCCAGTACATGATAAGCATGTAGTTATGAACATAGTGTGTACTCTAACACCCCTCAACCGGATGCTATTTGGATCCTTATATGAATCCTTGTAAAGGACTATGCTATGACAGTTTAAGTCTTGTAATACTTTTCTGAGGCCTACTTGTGTGCAAGCCTGTTCCTATGTGCTTCATACTTGTCCCCAATCCCTTATCTCCCTACTTGTGGTTGCTGAACTTGTCTTAATTCCTTTTTATTGTTCTGTGTGTGCTGTTTGAGTATGTTGGTTGTGCTACTGCCTTACCCTTTTCAACCTAATTTTCATTAAACCTCTCTCTTTCTCAAAACTGTTTTAAAACTGTGCTTACTCACTATGAGCACTTCAACTATACTCTTAGACATTAGGTTCTGCCCCTCTTGTGTGAGCATTGCCTTGGGACCCTTGAGCTCCCTCTGAACTTTGACACACAAGAGCTGGCCTTTCCACACTGCACTTACTCCATCTTGGCTATGAAATCTGGGTGTGAGCACTGCCCGGGATCCCTTGAGATCCTTAGGGAACTTTGACACACTTGGATCATGTGAAGGGTTGTGAACCAATGTCATTTGAGGATCTGGAAACTTGGGCCTACTATGGAAGGCTCCCTATAGTTAACTTCTTCTTTTCCTTTATATTTAGAGGTTTGTAATAATTTGTAAAAATGATTCTAGGGTTGGATAGTGGAAATGGGTGGGGATATGCATGCTATAGTATAAGTATGGGTAGATATCATGTTTTTCTAGGTTTATTTTTTTTATATGCGCACTAGTAACCATGTCTAGGAATCAAGTATGCCATGCACTTAGATACCATGTCACTTAGGTTCATATATCTGCTTTTCTTTCAGCATGTCATCACTCCTTACCTTCACTTAGAAATCCTGTTCATAAGATTAGTAATAACAACAAAAACTGTTACCATTTGATTCTGTCCATGCATTCTGAAAAAATGTAGTCTAGATCATGACTTAAAACAAATGTGTTAACAAATATGCAATCATGCTATACACGTAGAGATCCTGTTCTAGGTGAACAACGATTAAAATCTGTCACTTGTGCTATTCCTGAAGTAGTGCATAATGTTGTGATCTTGCATTCATTTAGAAAAATCATGTTTAAATTATCATGCTGCATTAGAAATCATGCCTTAGGGTCATACTTACTCAATTATACCTAGTTTAAATATACGTGTCTAAAACAATTCCTGTTCTAATAAGCTGGAAATCGGTCTTTGGTAAACACTTAGAATCACATGCTATTAGGATTGGTAATCTGAAACCCTTTTAACAAAGTTGTACAACTGCTGCATGTTATTTTACACCTACACAAAGCCTTAGAAAATCAGTTACAAGGAAAAAAACTAGATCTGTCTTTGTGATCATGTTTAACTACCAGCATGCTAAAATCAGTAGGCAAGCCTGACTAGGACTCCCTCTCTGAGTTATGTCAAATCTTATCCTGCTATTGTTATTTAGATATCATGCTTAGGAAGTAAAACTGGACCCAAATTTTTGTATGAGGCATACTGTGTATGTGCAATACATGTGGAGGTATACTTGAGCCCCTTAATTGCTTTCCATGTTCTTCACTTATGTGCATTCCTACCTGTTTTGTTATCTGTCGCCCTAGAATTTTTACCTTTAAAACCTGAGGGTCTGCCTAGCACCTTCCTTTAGGATAGGATTCCTAATTTCCTCCAGGATTAATAGGAAGGGACAAGTAATAGCATGCAATAGAGTTCGTGACCAACACGCGCTTTAATTACCTTCACGGGATGGGGAAGGATATAATATGGATATGATGACCGGTGCACTAATACCACGTGTAGCCCCTCTTCTAGGAGTGTCATACCGGGTATTGCATTGATGTGATCCATATTATAAACAAACCTAGGAACCCCTTTATTCCCATAAACATGCTTAGATTGTAATTCTTTTCAAAATCTAGCCTTAATTTTAACTGTTTCTAAACCTACGTGTACTTAGACTAAATCCCCTACTATTTGAGCCATATTTGTTTATTTGCTAATTGTACAAAATTCACAAAAGCTGTTTGGCCGGGAACCACACTTGTGGATCCTGAGAGGTGCCTAACACCTTCCACTTAGGATAATTTCAAGCCCTTACTCTGTCTCTGGTTAACAACCTAGTTTTTGATAAAGTCCCTTAGGTGCCCTAACGCATCTCAAACCCGTTAGGTGGCGACTCTCCTCTCTTCACTCTTCCTTAAAGGAGTCTTCCAAAAATGTCAAAAACCCTGACCGATCTGAAAGGAGAGGAAAAATGGGGCGCGACAACATGGCGACTCTGCTGGGGATTATAGGCTTTTACCATTACAAACCGCTTTGTGAATTTGTCCGAGTATGCTTTGTTTGATATTTTCTCCTTTCCTTTTCCCCCCTCTATGTGCAATTAATTGTTTATCTCTTTCGAATATTTATTCTTTCCAAAAGCCAAAACTGACATGTTTCTTTGTTTTCCTTTGTAACTGCTTTTCAATCATAACTATTGTATTTACCGCTTTCATAATGTGAAAATACATGACAACATGCTTTTATTGCTCATTTATTGTTGCATAATCATGATCAACATCATATTCCACTCGTGCCAAAAAAAAAAATACTATAGCAGCACTTGATGAGTGGTTGCGCTCTTCCTATATTATTACCCCCTAAATTCGGAAAGACTTATTTGTGGTCAAACTAGTCGATCAGCGGTGCACTCGACGGTTCCGTGCCTTTCCCCTTGAGTTGTCCGCTCAAGGGTACCGGTCTAAGACCCCATAGAAACTTTACTCTGTTATATTGTACATGAATCATGGTCAAACCTAGCTGGGTTAATGTGTCGTCCGCACAATAACCCTTTAAGACAGCCTTATCCAAAAGTCCACCGGGTTTTTCATAATCCCAACGGACACAATCACATTCTGTGCATTTTTTTGGAGAACTAAATGCTTGTATGCTAATCATAGGTGTATAAATAGTCGAGTCTGGCGGGGGTAAGGGCCTAACTATGTTTGTCTTGCAGAATATGAGGCACGAAGTCCCTAGATTCGGCATGGTCAGCAATATCCATCCAAAGCTCCTGAACTGGTGGGAAGACCTTTCCTCCAGTGATAAGAAACACATCAAGAAATACCTACTGCTAGGACTGCGTGAGCTAGGGAACCTGTTCGATGGGATCAAGGGTTCCGAATATGGGGAAGGTCCTTCTCGGACCAAGTAGGATAGGATTTCCTTTTTTTCGTTTTTATCAATGTAATAAGGCCAATGGCCATTAGTGACTTTATTTCCTGCTTACTATTTTAGTGTCATTTTGGATTCGTCTATTTCTACATTAATGAAATGAGGTATTTTGACATCTAAGTTCTCCAAATCAACTTGTCACTAGGCCTACCTCGGGAACAACGAGTCTCCCAAATTAGGACACGCTTTTATATTCCTGCACTATGTGTTTAAATACTGCAATATTTTCTCATGATCCTCACTGACTTGGCTACCTTTTGTTTTTGTTTCTTTCTTTTGATTATCCCCCTCCCCAAAGGTTGGTTCGTGCATTCTGGCATCATCATCATATCACACAAGATCCAGGGCCCGACGAGTCCCAGGGTAGCAAGGCTGAACAAGCATTGTTTATTTCATTTTGCTAATGATTTCCTTTTTCGCATTTCCATTTTTTGCATTTTCCAATAAAATCTCCAATGTTCCAAAATATTCAAAAATCACTTTTATGTTTCAACGAATCTGTTTTCATTTATTATCATTTCTCTCATTATTTTATCTTACAACATTACTATTTCCTGTCTTGATAAACCAATGACTGTGATATGCAATGAGACAACGCAACAAAAGGATAGTGATTCAGAAGAAGAAGATACCATACCCTATGAGATTATAAGATAAGTTGAGGATTTTGAAAATAGATCTAAGTCCAATCTGGACGAAACCGAGATAGTCAACCTGGGAGATTCAGGAACTGTCAAAGAAACTCACATCAACATTTATCTATCGCCATCAGAGAAAGTGGAATACACACAATTCTTGAAAGAGTATAAAGACATATTTGCATGGTCGTACGATGACATGACTAGTCTAAGTACATCCATTATGGCTCAAAAATTTCCAACCAATCCAATGTGTCCACCGGTAAAACAAAAGCTCAGGAAGTTCAAACCCGACATGAGTTTGAAAATCAAAGAAGAAGTCACCAAGCAGATCAACGCCAAGGTTCTCAGGGTAGTTGAGAACCTGACGTGGTTAGCCAACATTGTACCAGTGACAAAGAAGGATGGGAAGGTCAGAGTCTGTGTCGACTATCGGGATCTCAACCGAGCTAGTTCGAAAGAAGACTTCCCTTTTCCAAATATACATATCCTGATTGACAATTGCGCCAAGCATGAACTACAATCATTCGTGGATTGCTTTGCTGGTTATCATCAGATCTGGATGGATGATGAAGATGCTGAGAAAACGACTTTCATTACGCCGTGGGGAGTTTACTTCGAAGACTATCCAACAACTTCTTTCACAGTGGAGGAATCCTATATAGGAGGACTCCCGATTTGGGATTATTACGTTGTGTCGATGCAAAGGAAGCATCCAAGCTGCTAGAGGAGATTCATGTTGGGACTTGTGGCCCGTATATGAACGGTTTTGTTCTGGAAAAGAAGATACTCCGAGCTGGTTACTTTTGGATGACTATGGAAATGGACTGCATCCAGTATGTTCGGAAATGCCACCGTTGTCAGATACACACAGATATGATAAGGATACCTCCAAACGAGCTCAACGTAACAAGCTCACCATGGCCGTTCACCGCCTGGGGCATGGGCGTTATTGGACCAATCAAGCCTGCCACCTCCAACGGACACAGGTTCATTCTGGTAGCCATCGACTATTTCACCAAATGGGTCGAAGAAGCATCCTACAAAGCAGTGACTAAGAAAGTCATGGCAGACTTTGTCCGCGACCGTATTGTTTGTCAATTCGGGATTCCTGAGTCAATCATCACCGACAATTGTTCCAATCTCAACAGTGGCTTGATGAAAGCTTTGTGCGAGGCTTTCAAGATCAAACACAAGAATTCCACAGCTTACAGACCTCAAATGAATGGAGCTGTAGAAGACGCCAACAAAAACATCAAGAAGATACTAAGAAAGATGATAGAAAGGCACAAGAAATGGCACGAGAAGTTATGATTTGCCTTATTGGGATATCGCACCACAGTTCGAACCTCAACAGGGGCAACTCCCTATATGCTATTTTATGGTACTGAGGTTGTTATTCCTGCCGAAGTTGAGATTCTATCTCTAATAATTATACAAGAAGCTGAGCTCAGCGACGGAGAATGGGTAAAGAGTCGTTATGAGCAACTAGTCCTCATAGATGGAAAGAGAATGAATGCAGTCTATCATGGTCAACTCTATCAGAATAGAATGACCTGAGCCTTCAACAAGAGAGTCAAGCCTAGACAGTTCACACCGGGGCAGCTGGTGCTGAAGAAGATCATTCCACATCAAGACGAAGCCAAAGGGAAGTTCTCTCCCAACTGGAAGGGTCCGTATATGGTTCACTGGGTACTGACAGAAGGAGCACTTGTACTTGCAGAAATGGACGGAGAAGTCTGGCCAAAGACGATCAATTCAAATGCAGTCAAACGCTACTATGTGTAATCTTTATGCTTTTATCAATGATGTAAATTGAACTACGCCTGACCTGATTCCCGTTTAAGAGGGGATACGTAGGCAGCTGTATGGGTTCGGTCAAAATTAAATAAAAATTTCATTTTTCCCCGCAATTGGAAACTGGGACAGAATGTTGAGGAGGAAGTTCAAAATTCTGAAGCAAGATCAGCCAATCGCCGCACGAGCAACAATTAGAGACATTCACCCATCAAACTGGGGCAGAATTTTGAGGAGGACCCTTAAAATTCTGTAGCAGGAAAGGTTGCAATGTCCCGAGCTGTGTCACGGTCGTCGGTTCATCCCAAAATTATTTTTCAATTATACATTCTGCTTTTAGAAAATCATGCATGTTTGTTTTTGAAACATCTTTGTTTAGCAACGCTACCCCAATAATACAGACAGTATCATCAGATCGAGCTCAACAAGTCAATAAAAGCCAGTATATGCATACTTCTCTTTCATTTTAAGACACGAACACACACACAGTTCAAGCTCTCCCTCTCACACACAAACATACTTTGTTCTGAACTTTTCCTTCTCTCTTGTTGTTTGCTTGCTACTCAGTCGGCTAAAAGCCAAGACTGAGTAAATCTATTACTCTACTTGCTCTATTGTGCCGCTGTTCTATTTGCATTACTGCTCTATTGGTCTATATTGTTCTATACATTGCTGCTCTCCTTCTCTGCACACTACTGTTCCTTTACTCTGCACTTACTTCATCATCTAACTGGTATGTTCTCAGTTTAATTTTAAGGTTTCCAAAACAACATGCTTCAGTCTGTATTACAGTTCCTTTTATTCCTATTATGTGTCTACTTATGGTTTTATTTCTTACCCTGCAACTAGCATGTTTATTTATTAAACTATCTATATGGTTACTCTCTAGTTCAGCATGTCTATTATTTTCTATATGTCCCATTAAAACATCTGCCCTATCCCCTGACCCCAGTACATGATAAGCATGTAGTTCTAAACATAGTGTGTACTCTAACACCCCTCAACCTGATTCCATTTGGATCCTTATATGAATCCTTGTAAAGGACTATGCTATGACAATTTAAGTCTTGTAATACTTTTCTGAGGGCTACTTGTGTGCAAGCATGTTCCTATGTGCTTCATACTTGTCCCCAATCCCTCATCTCCCTTCTTGTGGTTGCTGAACTTGTCTTAATTCCTGTTTATTGTTTTATGTGTGCCGTTTGAGTATGTTGGTTGTGCTACTGTCTTACCCTTTTCAACCTAATTTTCATTAAACCTCTCTCTTTCTCAAAACTGTTTTAAAACTGTACTTACTCACTATGAGCACTTCCACTATACTCTTAGACATTAGGTTTTGCCCCTCTTGTGTGAACATTGCCTTGGGACCCTTGAGCTCCCTTTGAACTTTGACACACAAGCGCTGGCCTTTCCACACTGCACTTACTCCATCTTGGCTATGAAATCTGGATGTGAGCACTGCCCGGGATCCCTTGAGATCCTTAGTGAACTTTGACACACCTGGATCATGTGAATAGTTGTGAACCAATGTCATTTGAGGATCTGGAAACTTGGGCCTACTATGGAAGGCTCCCTATAGTTAACTTCTTCTTTTCCTTTATATTTAGAGGTTTGTAATAATTTGTAAAAATGATTTTGGGGTTGGATAGTGGAAATGGGTGGGGATATGCATGCTATAGTATAAATATGGGTAGATATCATGTTTTTCTAGGTTTATTTTTTTTATATGCGCACTAGTAACCATGTATAGGAATCAAGTATGCCATGCATTTAGATACCATGTCACTTAGGTTCATACATCTGCTTTTCTTTCAGCATGTCATCACTCCTTGCCTTCACTTAGAAATCCTGTTCATAGGATCACTAATAACAACAAAAACTGTTACCATTTGATTCTGTCCATGCATTCTGAAAAAATGTAGCCTAGATCATGCCTTAGAACAAATGTGTTAACAAATATGCAATCATGCTATACACGTAAAGATCCTGTTCTAGGTAAACAACGATTAAAATCTGTCACATGTGCTATTCCTGAAGTAGTGCATAATGTTGTTATCTTGCATTCATTTAGAAAAATCATGTTTAAGTTATCATGCTGCATTAGAAATCATTCCTTAGGGTCATACTTACTCAAATCACATCTAGTTTAAATATACGTGTCTAAAACAGTCTCTGTTCTAATAAGCTGGATATCGGTCTTTGGTAAACACTTAGAATCACATGCTATTAGGATTGGTAATCTGAAACCCTTTTAACAAAGTTGTACAACTGCTGCATGTTATTTTACACCTAGGCAAAGCCTTAGGAAATCCGTTACAAGGAATAAACTAGATCTGTCTTTGTGATCATTTTTAACTACCAGCATGCTAAAATCATTAGGAAAGCCTGACTAGAACTCCCTCTCTGAGTTATGACAAATCTGATCCTGCTATTGTCATTTAGATATCATGCTTAGGAATTGAAACTGGACCCAAATTTGTGTATGAGGCATGCTATGTATGTGCAATATATGTGGAGGTATACTTGAGCCCCTTAATTGCTTTCCATGTTCTTCCCTTATGTGCAGTCCTGCCTGTTATCTGTCACCCTAGAATTTTTACCTTTAATACCTGAGGGTCTGCCTAGAACCTCCCTTTAGGATAGGATTCCTAATTTCCTCCAGGACTAATAGGAAGGGACGGGTAACAGCATGCAATAGAGTTCGTGAACAACACGCGCTTTAATTACCTTCACAGGGTGGGAAAGTGTAGAATATGGATATGATGACCAGTGCGCTAATACCATGTGTAGCCCCTCTTCGAGGAGTGTCATACCGGGTATTGCATTGATGTGATCCATATTATAAACAAACCTAGGAACCCCTTTATTCCCATAAACATGCTTAGATTGTAATTCTTTTCAAAATCTAGCTTTAATTTTAACTGTTTCTAAACCTATGTGTACTTAGACTAAATCCCCTACTATTTGAGCTATATTTGTTTATTTGCTAATTTTACAAAATTCACAAAAGCTATTTGGTCGGAACCATACTTGTGGATCCTGAGGGGTGCCTAACACCTTCCCCTTAGGCTAATTTCAAGCCCTTACTCTGTATCTGGTTAACAATCTAGTTATAGATAAACCCCCTTAGGTGCCCTAACGCACCTCAAACCCGTTAGGTGGCGACTCTCCTCTCTTCACTCTTCCTTAAAGGAGTTGTCCAAAAATGTCAAAAACCTTGACCGATCCGAAAGGAGTGGAATAAGGGGGCGCGACAATTGCTATATTATAACCCCGGCCAATCAAACTTGCCATAGATTTTACAACCCATTAGATAACCACCTAGATGAAAGTCACGGCCCTAGATCCTCTTATCATTTGAAAAATAACAAAACTAAAAATATTGTCTCTTAGTTTTATACTTGCAAACAATAGAACAAAATTAGAAATAGAACAGCAACCAATATTATGGAAGTGTAATTTAGGTCAAAACATACACTCACCCAAGATATACACCTAATACTTATTCTAACTCCCTGTGGATTCGATCCCGACTTTCGTTGGGTTTATTATTGCATCGACCGACTCACTACCTAACTGTGGTGTGTGTTTGGCCGAGATTAGAAACCATACTTCTCTCGTCTTCTAATCTTCTGGGAATTGCACGCTGACATGACTTCTTTTCTGTTAGTGTCATACCCTTATTTAGAACGAGGATCAGATCAGTTACAAATCCAGATGACCTTTTGGTTATCAGTATGTTTGCCCCCTTCCCCGACTCGAGTTGTCTGCTCGGGTAAGCCAGGTCTAGAACAATACGCCCATGATTTAAACCTAGAATGACATAGCCTCATGCCGGATCCCTTGTAAGTACATTTGTTTGCATCATGTGCATTTGACTTTGGGGACTCAACACAGGAGCTGGGTCCGTGTAGGACAGTTATACCCAATTTAAAAGACCATCCTGATGCATTTTACGTGCTACTTGTACATTTATTTATTTCGGCTCATATTTTGATCGGCTTCTATAGTAGGGAAAGAAAATCAAACAAAATCAAGAGTGAGGTAGGATAGAAAAACACCTGGTTCTGAAAATCCCGGTATTCAAGTATCATGAAACTCTGCTAAAATTTATAAAAAAAAAACAAAAAGTCATTTCAAAATAAGTCCTATTTTGTCGTGCTTCAAAACTTACCGAACTACACGGGTTTGATTCTCACTAGGTATGGGATACATAGGCAACCCTCATCGGGTCCAGCCATATTTTGCAAAAATAATCAAAATAGGAAAATGCTGTCATAAATAAATTTAGGTCATGTTGTTTTTGTCTAAATAGCCAAAAATGTCCCGACGGGACGCCGGAAGGCCTTTTTGCAAGAAGAGCCACCTATAGTCTTTTTCAAATTTTTGGCCACTTAGCAAGCACAACCCTAAAATCTTCCCTTCCAGTGCTGAAGGACCGTATTTGCAAAACTAGCCGTGATTTTCTTTTTAGCTAGATTTTTGCAAAATAATCTTTTCATGGTCAGTTTTCAAATGAAATTCACATGTTTTAACCTGGTCACCCTAATTTAAAAAAAAATGCGGAATGAGCACTGTTCAGAATTTACCGGTGAAGGTTATGGATCAGATTCCACTAGCACTCCACATGTGGTGGGAGGACTTGGGAAAACAAGGACGAGACAGGGTCAACCAATACCTGGGGACACTCACGGGGCTATTGAAAATTCAACCGAGAAGTTATTTGATAGAGGCATTAGTATCATTCTGGAACCCCGCTCACAATGTCTTGCACTTCTCTGATTGTGAGCTTACACCTACTTTGGAAGAAATGGCGGGTTATATGTGGAGTACAGAAGGATTAAGACACAAGTACCTGGTATCCCCAAGGACTGTTACTCCCCACAAGTTCCTAGACTTGCTAAAAATAAACAGGCAAATCAAGACTGAAAGTTTAGCAGGTGGAGCTTCCCCTTTTCATATTCTATACCAGAAATACGGGCATTTAAGAGGATTCGAAGACCCGGAAAATGGACTTTGCAGTAAAGGAAAACGGTCAAAGTGGGAGACGCATAAATGCTTTGCCTTCTTGGCGGCGTTTTTAGGCATTTTGGTGTTTCCAAGGGAAGACGGGCACATTGATTTGCGGGTACCTTGCACCCATGATCGTATAAGATATATTCCGAGCCCTCGCCTCCTGTAAGGCCGGAGTCAGATTTTTTGAGGGATACAATCTGCTGTTGCAGATATGGATGATCGAGCACCTTTGTCATCGTCCCCAATACATGAACTATGGGTCTACGGGAAAAAACTGCATTAAAGAGTTTGGTACACGAGTGACAGGATTCGAAATGCTGGAAGGGGTCAAATATTGGATTACCTGCCTTTGTTCTATAACAGCAGATCAGATAGAGTGGACATTGGGTTGGCTTCCCGTTGATGAGATAGTTTATATGCCCGCCACTGGTCCCTACTTCTTGCTAATGGGTCTCCGAAGCATCCAACCCTATGCCCCACACCGAGTTTTGAGACAACTCGGAAGATGCCAAACAGTTCCTAGAGATGAAGATCTTAATACTCATGTGGTCGAAATCCGCTCCGACGCCCAATTTCCTGAAGAAGTGGTTCACCAAATTTGGAGTGAATGCTAATATTTGGGGGCAAACACCCGAGTACGTGATTTTTCCAGGGGTGAGGTCTTACCTAGTTGTGTTTCTTGGTATGGAAAGAGAGTTGCGATGAATTATGAATTTGAAAGGCTGACTAAAAGGCCGCATGTCCAAGAATTTGTCGATGCATCACAGGAGTAGTGGGCATGGTTAGCCAAAGAAAAGGAATATCGGGCCACCATAAGCAAACTAGAAGAACACATCAGAAACATCAAATTTGGTAGTTGTTAGCAGTCCGCTGAGGATGAAGGAGAAAAGAAGAGGTTGGCTCACGAAAATGAAGTCCTCCGAGCTCAAATTCAGAAAATAAAAATAGCCGCTGAAATGCCGGTAAGAGGTGATAGGGATGAGAGAATTATAACCAACCCGAGGCAAAAAGTGCATGACTATGGGTTTGACTTGACAAAGTATGAGGAGGAATTGGAAAAAGCTCAAGAAAAGTTGGAAAAGAATGCAGAAGAACGGACACGGTTTGCTCAACTGTTAAAGCAAAAGTATGACAGAGGAGTCACAATCTTAAAGGGAAAACTGACTACCCTCGAAAATTAAATGGTTCAGTAAACCAAGGACTTCAAAAAAGAAATGGATCACTGTTATGCCTCGATCTATCAATTAGAAGAGAGTCTGCAGAGGTTGCAATACCAAGACAACACATCCACACAGGTGCTAGAAGCCCGGACACAGCAAATTGGCCGTTTGCTCCAAGAAAAGGGTGTCATCAGAATGAGAATCAAGGAAATAGCCAACTATGTTGTGATGAAGTGTCATGAGTGTGAAGATATGACCAGGTCTATGTTCTTTTCTTTTGTGATGATCTTCGTTCGGCAGGTGATGGCTGACCTAGACTACCTTCAGGAGGAAATTGCACGAAGACCCGCGCAGAGACCGGCTGATGTCCCGCGGGCCCTCGAAGTAGCCGTGGAAGCTCTTATGTATTTTTGATTTTGAGTTTGTATTTTACTTTTTCTTGAGTCTGTTCGTCTTTTTCAAGTTCTGTTTTGTTGTTTATTTCGAGTATGTATATTTTTTTTTTATTCATTGGTACTTTCGAGTCATTGTAATAGAAAACCCAAAAATAATTTCTTTATTAATGAAATATTGAAAAAAAAATTCTTTTATTTCTCATCTATTCCCTGAACTACGTAATGATCTGATTCATGTGGCATCATGATACGTAGGCAATCCCCATAGGATCGATAATAGCCCTAAAATAAAAAAAAAGAAAAGAAAGCGAGTGAAAAAGAAAGAAAAGAGTGGCAAAAACAAAAAGAGAAAAAGAGAGTGCCAAAGACAAAAGAGCGGCAGAGCGAAATGAGAAAATCAAGAGTGATTAAAGGGAGGACGAAATGAAATAAAAGAGGTACATAGTGAAAAAGGGTTTAGTTAAGGCTGGGATGAAACATGCAACCATTCAAACACATGGTAGAAGCATTTAACTGTTAGGTGCATTGCATCCCAACGTGCAATTTCCTATTTGTTAAGAGTCTCAAAATTAACAAGGTTGCTCAATGTGAAGCCAGGTTCTATTTAGGTGGTTAGTTTGTTGGCTTCCTGGCAAGTCACCCCTACAACACCAGGTCAAAGTGCAATGTAGTCATGACCATCAAAGAAACGAGCACAAGAGTTGTTGACCCATCGAGGGAGATTGTAGAATCAGAATCTGGACTGAAAGAGGAGGTCCAAAGGTTGAAACATCAAATGGCGAAAATGTACTAGGCCTGGATCAAGGGACATCCTCCACCTTCATTCCCTACCACCTATACAGAAAACCCTGCCTCTATTCCACCACTATCCCAAGCCTAGATGCCCAATACCGTTGATCTTTCCCCTCAACATGCACCAGGCTTCACCCCTTACCACAACTACTCCGGCACCTCATCCCAAATTTTCCATGCTCCACCAGCACAAACAACTTCATACCCTAGTCCGGCATCTGCTCCTATTTTTGTACCCCCTCCACAAGCATCCCTCTATTGATCTTGTAGTGAACCCGCGTTCCAAGCTCCAGATACCCAGTACTATGCTCTAGAACCAACCTTCAAAGTCCCGGATCCTTACTCCTACACCCCTCACTTTGAGCCTCATGTTGAAACCGAGAAACCATCCAAGAACGTGGAGCAAGATGAGATATTTAGGAAAGTGAAGAGTCTGGAGCAATGATTGAGGAATATGCAAGGGATATGAAGCAAAGTAAGCATGTCTTACAAGGACTTGTGTTTGTTCCCTGACATACAACTGCTTGTCGGGTTCAAGATGCCCAAGTTTGACATGTACGATAGGCATGGAGATCCCGTGGCCCATTTGAGAGGATTTTGCAGCAAGATGAGGGGAGCCAATGGGAAAGATGAATTATTGATGGCATATTTCAGTTAAACCTGAGTGGGGCGGCTCTGGAATGGTACACCCGCCAAGACGCTAGCAGGTGGTACACATGGGATGACTTAGCTTAGGCCTTCGCTTGGCATTTTCAGTACAACGTAGAAATTTTCCCGAATCACCTATCATTGACCAAGATAGAGAAAAGGCCCAGTGAGAGATTTAGGGAATATAGGTTTAGATGGAGAGAGCAGGTTGCACGGGTCAACCCTCAAATGGAAGAAGATGAAATGGTCGAGTACTTTCTTCAAGCCCTGGAGCCTACTTACTTTGGCCATTTGATCTCGACCATAGGTAAGTCATTCAATAAGGTGGTAAATATGGGAGGAATGGTGGAAGAGGGACTCAAGTAAAGCAAGATCATGAGCTAGTCTGCCATAAAAGCAACCACACAGGCGATCCAAGGTGGCACCGGAAGCTTGTTAGGCAAAAAGAAGAAAGGTGATGTCGTTATGGTTGTCTAGGGATCATGGCAGCCTAAGGCGTTCGCCTCACCAGTACACCCAGCCTCGACCCCAACCTCAAGCCTACACCCAAGCTCCATATAATCCATCTCAACACTATTTCACACCACAAGACCCTCAATATTCAATCAGACCACCCCAATACCATGGTACCATGCACAGTCATATGATTAACCCCCTCCTTACTCGCAATGGCGTGCTCCAAATCCAAAAAGTCCTTATCCACCCCCACAACCATACCGAAACCCTATTGGGCCAAGCTTTTGACCAAGGCCAAATTATAGAAAAGAGAGGCAGCAATGGGAAGAAACCTTCACTCCTCTTGGAGAGTCTTATACCGACTTGTTTCAAAGGTTGAGGCAGTTAGACGTCTTGAGGCTGATTGAGTCAAAGATACCAAATCCACCTCCAAGGAACCTTGATTATTCCCTCAGATGCACATATTGTTCTGATTACCCAGGGAACGACACAGATAAGTGTTGGCATTTGAAGAGGGCAATCCAAGCGCTTATTGATACAAATCAAATTGGGGTCCCGAGACCAGAGACACCAAACATCAGCCAAAATCCTTTACCAGTCCATGTAGAGACACACTTGATTGAGATAGTTCATAAGGATAGGGAGCCCAAGAATTCTTCCAAGTCCATCATGATGATCCGTGCTAGTGAAAGTAATTCAGTTAAGGCTCCAGCTTCTACAAAAGCAATGCCCTTGACAGTTGAAGGGGTGACGGAGAAGCTAAGCACGCTCAATATGAAGCCACTTGTATTGGTTGTGAAAGGGCCTCCGGATGATGTTGGAGCGAGATAGGAAAAGCCAAAAGTGGTCATGTTAGGCATCCCGAGCAAGCCTGTCATAGTCATGGAAGAGGATCGTATTGCCCCTGTTGTTATTAAGCAGTAACCCAGTTGCCAATGGTCGACAGAAAGGCTGTCCCGTGGAATTACAAACAGGTGATAGTGACATATAAAAGGAAAGAAGTTGAGGAAGAACTCAATGAAGTCAGAGGACTGACTCGTTCCAGGAGATGTTTTACCCTAGAGGAATTGAGGAAATCCAAGTCATTCAAGGATAGCCAAATCCCAGTAAAGAAGCCAGTCAGCGAAGAAGAGGCAGAAGAGTTCCTGAAAAAGATGAAAGTGCAAGACTATTCCACTGAGGAGCAGTTAAGGAAAACACCAGCTCAGATCTCTCTTTTGTCGTTGCTGATACATTCAGATGAACACAGCCGAGCCCTGATGAAGATTTTGAATGAGGCCCATGTTCCTGATAAGATCACGGCGAACCACTTGGAAAATATTGCTAACAAGATCTTCCAAGCAAACATGATCACTTTCTCAGATGATGAACTTCCTATGGATGGTAGAGAACACAACTGAGCTCTTTATCTCATGGTGAAGTGCGAGGATTCTATTGTCTCAAGGGTACTGGTTGATAACGACTCTAGGATCCACATGAATAATGTATGTGTTCAAGGCTTTGATGGAGGAGGTAAAGATTATGTTGGTGATATAATGCTCAAATTGCCAATAAGGCCAGTTGAGTTCACTATGGAGTTCCAAGTGCTAGATGTGGTTGTTCCTATAACTTGTTATTGGGCAGGCCCTGGATACATGTTGCCAAGTCAGTCCCGTCTTCTCTGCACCAAATGGTAAAGTTCGAATAGTCATTTCCTAAGCCTGTTCCACACAACTCCAAGTCTTTTGTCAAGCCAGGGGTCGCAAAACGTCCAATATCATCGGTCCCAAAACATGTGGTCGACTTTGATGAAGAGATGATCAAGAGGTTCCAGAGTCTATTTGATGTGGTTAATATGGTAGAAATCGGGGAAGGTTCCAGTAACGCTGATGTGCAGCTTGTTGGGCCAAATGTGAACCTTAGCAATTGGAAAGCTACTCCTTTCCCCACCCGGAAGGAGTTTTTGTAGGTTGCTTTGTTTTCCTTTATGTTATCTGGTTTATTACGGTGTTGTAATCTAGATTTTTATTTTTCACTTATTTTGATGTACAAACCCTTCTATCCTTTTATGTTCAATGAAATACAATTTCCCGTTTTCCATTATTCCTGATAGTGTTTCATTTTTGTTTTTCTTTTGTACAGTTCTTTTTATGATTGGTTTAATGACATGACATGCATGAGGAATTTTCATCCAAGTCTTAAAAGCCAATCTAATTCTGAAATAATAATCCAAGAAGTAGAGTGTGATGATGAAACAAAATATGATGAAGAAGCAGCATTTGAGGAAATCAGTAGAGAACTAAAACACTTTGAATAAAAACCCAAGCCTAATTTGAATGAAACTGAAGTAATCAATTTAGGAGATCAAGATAATGTCAAGGAAACCAAGATAAGTGTGCATCTGGAACCGCAAATCAAGGAAGAAATAATCAAAGCACTGTTTGAATACAAAGATGTCTTTGCATGGTCGTATGACGATATACGTGGTTTGAGCCCTGATTTGGTAGTTCATAAATTGCCAATTGATCATGCATTCCTTCGTGTCAAGCAAAAGTTAAGAAAGTTCAAGACTGGCGTGAGTGTGAAGATTAAAGAAGAAGTCACAAAGCAGCTTGATGCAAAGGTCATTCGGGTCACTCAATATCCCACTTGGTTAGATAATGTTGTGCCAGTACCAAAGAAGGATGGTAAGACCAGGGTATGTGTTGATTATCGTGATCTAAACAAGGCGATCCCAAAGGATAACTTTCCATTGCCGAACATTCATATTCTGATCGATAATTGTGCCAAGCATGAGATCGGTTCTTTTGTCGATTGTTACACGGGTTATCACCAGATCCTGATGGATGAGGAAAATGCAGAAAAGATAGCGTTCATCATGCCATAGGGGACATATTGCTATCGAGTAATGCCATTTGGTTTGAAGAATGCTGGGCCAACTTACATAAGGGAAACGACTACCATATTTCATGACATGATACACAAGAAAATTGAGGTTTATGTAGATGATGTGATCATAAATTCAAAGAAGCAGTCCGACCATGTCGGAGACTTGAGAAAGTTTTTCCAAAGGTTCCGCAGGTACAACCTCAAGCTTAATCCGGAAAAATGTGCATTTGGTGTCCCATCCGAGAAACTACTGGGATTCATAGTCACTTGACGCAGTATTGAGTTGGATCCGTCAAAGATAAAAGCCATCCAGGAATTACCACCTCCAAAGAATAAAATTGAGGTTGATCATAATGAAAATCCGGGATGGAAGCTTTTCTTTGATGGAGCGGCCAACATGAAAGATGTCAGAATAAGGGCTGTACTCATTTATGAAATAGGGCATCACTACCCTATGATGGCCCAACTTCGATTTTATTGAACCAACAACATGGCCGAGTACGAAGAATGCATTCTGGGTCTGAGGTTAGCAGTAGATATGGGAGTCCAAGAGATACTGGTTCTAGGAGACTCAGATTTGCTGGTTCACCAGATTCAGGGAGAATGTGAGACTCGAGATTTGAAGGTCATACCATATCGACAGTGTCTGCATGATCTTTGCCAACGATTCAGGTAAGTAATATTCAGGCATATTCCCAGGATTCATAATGAGATTTCCGACACCTTGGCTACTCTAGCGTCAATGTTGCACCATCCGGATAAGACTTACGTCGACCCTCTACGTATCCAAGTCCGTGATCAGAATTCTTATTGCAATGTGGTTGAAGAGGAACTTGATGGTAAACCTTGGTTCCATGATATCAATGAATACATCAAGTCGGGGGCATATCTGGTACATGCTACAGGTGATCAAATGAGGACCATTCAGCGTCTGGCTAGTGGATTTTTCTTAATTAGGGGAATCTTGTACAAGAGGACTCCAGATCTAGGATGATTAAGGTGCATAGATGCTAAACAAGCTTCGACGATCATGGCCGAAGTGCATTCCGGAGTTTGCAAGCCGCATATGAGTGGGTATGTCTTGGCAAAGAAGATTCTTCGAGTAGGTTATTATTGGCTCACCATGGAACGGGATTGTTTCAGCTTTGTTATCAAATTTCATCAATTCCAGGTGCATGGTGATTTGATTCATTCCCCGACATCAGAGTTGCATACATGCCTGCACCTTGGCCCTTTGTTGCTTGGGGCATGGATGTCATTGGACCAATTGAGCTGGCAGCATCAAACGGGCATAGGTTCATTCTAGTGGCCATTGATTACTTCACCAAGTGAGTCGAAGCTGTAACTTTCAAGTTTGTGACCAAGAAAGCGGTGGTAGATTTTGTTCATTTAAATATCATTTGCCGATTCAAAATTCCCAAGGTGATCATCACAGACAATGCTGCTAATCTCAACAGTCATTTTATGAAAGAGGTATGCCAACAATACAAGATTATGCATCGAAGCTTGTCCGTATCGTCCCAAGGAAAATGGAGCTGTTGAGGCGACTAACAAGAACATAAAGAAGATACTTCGTAAGATGGTGCAAGGTTCTAGGAAATGGCATAAAAAGTTGCCTTTATCTTTATTGGGTTATCGCACTACTATTCGCACTTCAGTAAGTGCAACTCCTTATTTGCTAGTATATGGAACTGAGGTAGTCATACCTGCAGAAGTTGAGATTTCATCCCTTCGGATTATTGCAGAAGCTGAAATTGATGATGATGAGTGTGTTAAAACCCGGGTGGAGCAGTTGAGTCTGATTGATGAGAAAAATTGGCAGCAGTATGTCATGGTCAATTGTATCAGAAGAGAATGGCAAGAGCATACAACAAGAAGGTGCGTCCCCCGAAATTTGAAGTGGGCCAGCTAGTATTGAAACACATTATTCCACATCAAGCTGAAGCTAAAGGCAAGTTCGCCCCAAACTGGCAGGGGCCATTCATTGTGACAAGAGTGTTGCCCAATGGGGCTTTGTATTTAACAGATATAGAAAGCAAATGTGTAGATATGACTATTAATTCTGATGCAGTCAAAAGATACTATGTATGATTTCTTTGTTTGTCTTCAATTGCATTATTTGTATTTGGCATGTTTCAAAGATTGGAATGACAAAGGCATTTTGTTCTACTACCCAAACACTTTTATCCTTTCTTACCCTTTTGAGCCTTATTTGTTTTTCTTTCATACCCTTTTTTTGGAATCAGAAGTAGATTTAGAAATAGAAAAGAAAATAAAATAAAAAAAAAGAAGAAAAAAAGGAAAGAAAAAAAAAGAAAAACAAAAGAAAAAAAGAAGAGAAAAGAAAGAAAACAAAAGCAAAAAAAAAAAGTAACAAAAACAAAACAACTTTGTTTGAACTACGTTCAACCTGATTCCTTTTAAGGATACGTAGACAGCCTTACTCTGAGGTTCATTCCTATCAAAATAAAAATCGAAAGTTCCCCAGATTCAAAGAAACAGGGGCAGAAGTTTTAGTTTTGCAAAGGATCTGATTTCAAAAGTTGTAATTTTGAACCCTTTCATCTTAAATTATTTTGAGCCTTCATGCCACCCTTTCTTTCTAACCCCGTCCAAAAGTCTACATTACGGTCCAAAGAAAGACCTTCCGATCAATCTTTGAGGATGGCAAGTCAAGCGGGATGAAGGTATTATTGACATCATGGGTAACACTTTGTTCATGGGCACAAGGAAAAATGAATAAAATTAGAGAGTCTTATCGGTGAAAACCCTCACACGCACCATAAGGCGATGGTGAGTTAAGAGAAAATTTAAAATGAGAGAGTCTTATTGGTGAAAACCCTCGCGGGCACCATAAGGCGACGATGAGCTGAGAGATGAAAAAATGAGAGAGGTTTGCTGGTGAAAGCCCTTCGGGGCACTACAAGTCGAATGAGGTTCGTGACTTTACAGAGAAATTGGATTATGGAAATCCCGATTTTTGAAGTATAAAGACATGGCATTAATTGAAATGTGATTAATTGGGTGGATTAGGCTGATCAATCTTAAATTCATGTCATGATCATTGGAGCCAGCTGCTCCACCCAGATAAGTCTCTTTTCCATTCTTCTTCAAGTAGTCATCTTTGTTCAAAATTTTCCTTTTTATTCCTAATTCTCGAAGTCGCTTTGCTTTGTTTGTTTTGGGTCTACTTTTCTAAGTCTCTGTCAAGCAAGTATTTGTTAAACAAGCAAGAAAGAGTCCATCACCAGTTTTTTAATTGCACCAAGCAAAGTTCGGTTAAGCACATCATTGATGACATGATTTAGAATGTGCAATGTAATGGTAATTGAAGTTCAGGCGGTCAAGTGATTCGTGAATTTTGAGGAAATGAAAAGGTTCAACGATTGTCAGAATAAAAGTGCCATACAACAATTTGAGTGTAAGGGATTTGAGTCATTCAGAGGTTTTTGTAGTCAAGGTCCGATCAGAAGGTCAAATAATTCTTGTTAGCCCGAAGCAGCTAATCAGAATGAAGAGTGGTAGTGGCAAAAGCAGACTCTTTCAGCAAGGATGCCACAAAGTAACCATCAAATTTTCAAACTGACAAGATTTTCTTTGTTTGAAACATGGGCAAGAAATTTTGTTTGCTCTGCAGGAATCCTCCTTGAGGAAAGCATGTTCCAGGTAAGTTCAATTTTAAGTTTTCAGGACCCTCCTGGATAATAGGATCTAGTTTTAAATTTTACGGACCCTCCTGCATAGTGGGATTCAACTAATACTCATGAATGTTCTTGGTACAAACTGGAGCAGAAAATTTTCTCTGTTTTTTCTATATTGTTGTGATCGCAGGCGCCCACCTGGAGTACGAGGGAATTCATTTCATGTATTAAGTCAGTGGCATGCGCCCACCTGGAGAACGAGGGAATTCATTTCAAGTAAAGTCAGTGACATGCACCCACCTGGAGAACGAGAGAATTTATTTCAAGTTTCACGTTATTCGCAGGCGCCCACCCGGAGAACGAGGGAATTCATTTCAACTATTAAGATAGTGGTAAGTGCCCGCCTGGAGAACGAGGGAATTAATTTCAGGTATTAAGTTTGTGGCAGGCGTCCACCTGGAGAAGGAGGGAATACATTTCAAGTATTAAGTCAGTGAGAAGAGCCCACCTGGAGAACGAGGAAATTCATTTCAAGTTTCAAGTTAGTAGCAGGAGCCCACCTAGAGAACGAGGGAAATCATTTCAAGTATTAAGTCAGTGAGAAGAGCCCACCTGGAGAACGAGGAAATTCATTTCAAGTTTCAAGTTAGTAGCAGGAGCCCACCTAGAGAACGAGGGAAATCATTTCAAGTATTAATTCAGTGGCAGGCACCCACCAGGAGAACGAGGGAATTCATTTTAAGTTTCAAGTTAGTAGCAGGCGCGCACCTAGAGAACGGGGGAATTCATTCCAAGTACTAAGTCAGTAGCAGGCGCCCACCTGGAGAACGAGGGAATTCATTTCAAGTATTAAGTCAGTGGCAGGCACCAACCTGGAGAACGAGGGAATTCATTTCAAGTATTAACTTAGTGGCAGGCGCCGACCTGGAGAACGAGGGAGTTTATTTCAAGTATTAAGTCAGTGGCAGGCGCCCACCTGGGGAACGAGGGAATTCATTTCAAGTACTAAGACATTGGAAGGTGCCCGCCTGGAGAACGAGAGAATTCATTTCAAGTATAAAGTTAGTGGCAGGTGCCGCCTGGAGAACGAGGGAATTCATTTCAGGTATTAAGTAAGTGGCAGGCGCCCACCTGGAGAACGAGAGAAATCATTTAAGGTTTCAAGTTAGTAGCAGGCGTCCAACTGGAGAACGAGGGAATTTATTTCAACTTTTAAGTCAGTGAGAAGAGCCCACCTGGAGAACGAGGAAATTCATTTCAAGTTTCAAGTTAGTAGCAGGAGCCCACCTAGAGAACGAGGGAAATCATTTCAAGTATTAATTCAGTGGCTGGCGCCCACCAGGAGAACGAGGCAATTCATTTCAAGTTTCAAGTTAGTAGAAGGAGCCCACTTGGAGAACGAGGGAATTCATTTAATTATTAATTCAGTGGCAGACGTCCACCAGGAGAATG
>ML427702.1:5000-42533 GCA_005239525.1 Nicotiana knightiana
TGGGCCCTTTTTTTCTCTTCCTTCTCTGAGCTCTGGTTATGGAAGAAGGAACCGAGAAGAAGGTATCAACAACAACTGGTTTTATTACGGGACAACTCATGATGTTCATATCGATCTATTATGCGCCTATGCATCTAGCACTGAGTAGACCTCATACAATAATTGTCTTAGCTCTACCATATATTTTGTTTCATTTCTTCTGGAGCAATCACAAACACTTTTTTGATTATGGATCTACTACCAGAAATTCAATGCGTAATCTCCGCATTCAATGTGTATTCCTGAATAATATCATTTTTCAATTATTCAACCATTTCATTTTACCAAGTTCAATGTTAGCCAGATTAGTCAACATTTATCTCTTTCGATGCAACAACAAGATCTTATTTGTACAAGTGGTTTTGTTAGTTGGTTAATTGGCCACATTTTATTCATGAAATGGCTTGGATTGGTATTAGTCTGGATACGACAAAATCATTCTATTAGATCGAATATGTACATTCAATCTAATAAGTACCTTGTGTTAGAATTGAGAAATTCTATGGCTCGGATATTTAGTATTCTCTTATTTATTACCTGTGTCTACTATTTAGGCAGAATACCCTCACCCATTCTTACTAAGAAACTGAAANTATTATTACCTGTGTCTACTATTTAGGTAGAATACCCTCACTCATTCTTACTAAGAAACTGAAAGAAGCCTAAAAATAGAAGAAAGGATGGAAAGTGAGGAAGAAAGAGATGTAGAAATAGAAACAACTTCCGAAATGAAGGGGACTAAACAGGAACAAGAGGGATCCACTGAAGAAGATCCTTATCCTTCTCCTTCCCTTTTTTCGGAAGAAAGGTGGGATCCNTAGGCTATAATTGTAATTGTGAAAAAAAAAAGAAAATAAGGAATTTGATTCAAAAAGTTGAAAAGAGTAAGTAATAAACTAATAAAAAGACTGAAATATAAGCTAAATACAAGAAAATATAAGAAGAGATGTGTCCGCCCCCTATATATTTGATACCTTCTCCTACAATGAAACTAATAACCCCAACCCGTTAGTCATCTCATCAATTACTCGTCGATCAAAAAAATGAGTAAATTCAGCTAATCCTCTTTATCCCACCAACAAAGAATCTTGTATAAAAAGCATCTATGTAAGCACGATTATATGACCAATCATATATGCCATTTATAATTTTGTCCCACAGAATTCTCTTAGGACCCTTTTTAACAAAAGAATTAATTAACTCAAAATTTTTTAAAGAAGAATAAATGGGTTTATATAAAAAGGATGCTATAAATATTCTGAAATAAGCTATACTGACTGAAAGAACTGCATTCTTTAAAAAATATATGAGACATGGGGGACAAAGACAAACTCTTCATATTCCTGGAAAGGTTAAAACCTTATGCCCGTATGGAGCTGCAAAGACAAAGGGTAGATACCCTACTCAAGTCGATCCAAGCAGAATACCTTGTGACTATCAAGTGGAATCGCAGAAAGATAGGCCCCAACTGCCTGTCCGAGCAGGATATAAAGGGGGCCAGCCTAGAAATGGTGGCCCTAGCAGAAGTGGGGAGATCGGAGTGCAACCAAATCTAAGGCTCCTTTCTCAGGCAGTAATAGTGTTGCGTCAATCAACAATGATCGAGGGAGAAAGCCCCCTTCAGGATACCGTCATTGCAGCGGGCCACATTAAAATAATGAATGCCCACATGCATAGATGAATGCCCATCAAGCTTTTGATGATGGGACAGACGACGAAGCAGACGATGCTGACCAGACCGAACCAGTAGGTGCCTTCAATGCAATTGTTAGCTCTATTTCTGAGACATTAGCAGGAACCAATGCTGGTATCTGTAAGAAGAAGGACTCCTGCCCAACCACCAAGAAAAGGGAAAATAAGGCGGATGAGAGGGCTCCTCCTAAATAAGAGAGGACCTTAATGTTTGTTGAAATGAAAGTAAATGGCAAGCCCATTCGGGCGATGATAGACACGGGTGCTACCCACAACTACTTGGCCTCGACTCAGGTGGAGCGCCTTGGCATAGTTTTAGGAAAGGGCAGAGGTCGTTTCAAGGCTATCAACTCACCGCCTCAGCTAGTGGGTGGAATAGCCAAAGAAGTACCAGTGAAGTTTAGTCCTTATGAAGGAAAATTCAACTTGCGCGTGGTGATCATAGATGACTTCGAGTTGATAGTTGGGTTGGAATTCTTGAGGCAAACCAATACCATCCCTGTACCATACGCAGACATGCTACTGATGATGAGAGCAAACGGGTCCAAGCCCTGAATTATCCCGTGCATGCCCATGAAGATGGCCGCTGAGAACATCTCAGTCTTGCAGTTAAAGAAGGGAGTCAAAAGAGATGAACCTACATTTCTGGCTACCTTATGCATTGAAGATGTAGAACGCTCCTCGGGTTCCATTCCTACACCCGTGAAGGAGCTACTACTGGAGTTTGAAGACGTCATGCCACAGGCGGCTCTCGCATAGGCGCACTGTGGACCATGAGATTAAGTTAGCGACGGGTGCGAAGCCACCCGACCGGGCACCTTATAGAATGTCACAATCCGAACTCATCGAGCTTCGGAGACAATTGAAAGAGATGCTAGACACAGGGATCGTTGTGCCCTCCAAGTCCCCATATGGGTCCCCTGTGCTATTCAAAAATAAACATGATGGTAGTCTACGACTCTGTGTGGATATCGGGCTCTTAACAAAACCATTGTGAAGAACAAATATCCTATTCCACTCATGGCAGACTTGTTTGATATATTAGGTGTTGCGACGTTGTTCATGAAAATAGGCCTGAAGATAGGGTATTGGCAAGTTCGGACTGATGAGGGTGATGAACACAAGACGACCTGTGTGACAAGATATGGGTCGTTTGACTTCCTAGTTATGTCATTCGTCTTGACTAACGCTCCAGCCACATTTTGCACCCCGATGAACCAAGTCTTCCGAGAGTACATTTGTGAATTCGTCGTGATATACTTTGATGACATTGTGGTTTACAGCCAAACACTAGAAGAACACCTGGAGCACTTGCGGAAGGTCCTAGATCGATTGCGGGAGCACGAATTAGATGCGAAGCTATCCAAGTGCTCCTTTGCTCAAAAGCAGATAGACTTCCTCAGACATGCCATTGAGGAATAACGGATCAAGATGGACCAACAAAAGATTCAAGCTATTATAGATTAGTCGCCGCCCAAGGATATCCATGCCTTGAGGGCGTTCCTTGGCCTATGCAATTTCTATTGACGATTTGTGAAAAATTACTCCCTCATTGCAGTGCCATTGACAGAACTCCTCAAGAAGGTCACGCCTTGGGATTGGGGACCCAAGCGAGCGGAGGCCTTCAACGCATTAAAAGCGGCTATGTCTAGTAGCCCCGTCTTGGCCCTCCCTGATTTGGCCAATCCATTCGAGGTATAAACGGATGCTTCCGACTATGCTCTTGGCAGAGTCTTGCTACAAGAAAGGCATCTTGTAGCCTACGAGAGCCGAAAGCTGAAAGATGCAGAGCGTCGCTATGCCGCCCATGAGAAAGAATTATTGACTGTTGTCCATTGCTTACGCCTTTGGAGGCACTATTTTCTGGGAACCCCGTTCGTGGTCAAGACAAATAACACTGTCAGCCATTTCATCACCCAGCCGAAACTGAATGGTCGATAAGCCAGGTGGCAGGAACTCCTAGCGGAATTTCACTTCAACCTGGAGTACCGAAGTGGGAAGACTAATCATGTTGCTGATGCACTCAGTCGAAGAGCTGACCTAGCATCGGTGTGCCTACTCGCCACCCTAAGGGGGAGCAAAGTATCCACCACCATAAAAGACCAAATACAAGATCTACTCATCAAAGATCCTGCTGCTCAGTATTTGGTTGATCTGGTAGGACAGTGCAAGGCTCGCCAGTTCTACATGGAAGATGGTTTTCTGAAAGTGAAAGGGAATCGACTTTATATTCCTAAAGGAGGAGATCTGCGAAGGACGTTTCTGGTGGAATGCCACGATACTCTGTGGGCCGGCCATCCCGGTGAAGAATGCACCATGGCATTACTTCGCCGTGCATATTATTGGCCTCAGGCTGATGATGTTGCTCAGCGGGACTCTTGGAAGCACATGCTGTCCCTAAGAGACCTTGGGAAAGTGTTTCCCTTGATTTCATCACTGGATTTCCCAAGGTCAGAGATCTCACAACTATCTTGGTTGTGGTGGATCGGTTTTCCAAGTATGCTATCTTTATTGCAGCACCACAATACAAATCAGCAGAAGATATAACTCGACTCTTCTTCTCTCATGTCATTAAATATTGGGGCATGTCCAAAGACATCGTTACTGACCGCGACTCACTCTTCACTAGAAACTTTTGGACCCAACTATTTAAGTGCCTCGAGTCAAAATTGAGTCAGAACTTAAGTTTTCATCCGCAATCTTATGGCCAGACGGAGCATTTCAATGGTATGTTGGAGAAATATCTGTGCCACTTTGTAACAGGATCGTAGAAGAATTGGGTGAAGCTTCTGGATGCTACTCAACTGTGTTTCAATTCACAAAAGATCTCTAGTGCAAACAGAAGCGCTTTTGAAATTATTACCGGGCAGCAACTGCTACTCCCACAAACTGTGAATGTGCCAAACATGTCAAAATTTCCTCGAGCTGCTAAATTTTCAAAAGAATGGAAGCAAAATTTGGAGATAGTGCGGAGCTATCTAGCCAAAGCCCAAAAGCGGATGAAGAGGCATGACGATCAAAATCGTCGCTTTGTTGAATACCAAGTAGGAGACAAAGTGATGGTCAAAATTCCAAAGCGCTACTTTTTTGAAGGGTTCCATAACCTCGCCTATTGCAAAAATACATTGAACCCTTGTCCATTGAAAAGCGCATTGGGAAAGTTGCATACTGGGTGGATACCCCAGCTTGGTGGAAAATCCATCCCGTCTTCCATCTCAGCCTTTTGAAACCTTTTTGGGAAGACGCGGAGGACCCTTCACGGAGCCAACTCACAATACCCAGTATTCGAGGCCCAAATTCAACCGGTAAAAGGTGTGCTGAAGCTATACTTGATAATAGGGTGATTCACACCTCAAGGAAGGATCACCAAGAGTTTTTGGTTAAATGGCAGGGTTGTAATGCAGGGGAGAATACTTGGGAGATAGGAATAAACCTCAAAGCTTACAAACGCCTAATTGAATATTATCTTGCAAGTAAGACGCCGAGGACGTCGCCAACTCAGGTGGGGGAGAATGTCATTGGCGACTTTCCAACCATGCCCATGACTTCTTGGACGCACCTCGTGGTGTCCTGGAAAGCCTCCCAATGCCTAGCTCCACAGACAAAACCGTGGTCTTGGCTGGGCCAAGTGACAAGCGCGCATGTGTCTCTGTCAACCCACCGATATCCTTCGCCAGTGCCCAGCTGCATGCAGCTGCCAACAGCGCCACGCGCACAAACAACGCTGCGCGCGCAGATCGTGATGCCAAAGACAAGGTTGCTGGCAACGGACTTGTTTCTACATTGTAGAAAACTAAGTCCTTTTCATTGTAAATATATAGTAGTTTTATTCCATGTATTTCCATTATGATTCTCAATCTTAATTAGGTCTAGTCTTGTAACTTTGGTTTATTTTTTTTAAGCATTATTAGGGGGGTTCAATCATTCAAAACTTTCTAGCAAGCAAACAATTCTCTGTACTGGTGTCTTCCCCCCGACACCGCATTACCTTTCTGTAATAGCTTTCATTAATGCAATGAAGCTTTCACTCAATTCACAATTCTGTTCTCTCAATTTCTCTTGACATTGGTTTTCCCGTACAATACTGACAATCTCGTCTAGCATACGGAGGGGACCTAAATTTATGGACAACAACTGTACTTGCATCAGTTGCTTAGCCTTACGCAGCCCTTCCAGGGAATCTCAGGAAGGCTCCGCGTAACACTAAATATGGTTTACAGTTAGAATAAATATCGGAATAGGCTTTCATGTTTCTAGTTGAAGTATGTTTCATACTTCTATAAATAAGGGTATTGATGGCTTAATTCATGTGGAGGAAGTAAAGAATTGTAGAGATCAATCAGAGATTTATAACAAAATAGTTTTCCTTCATATTGGTATCAGAGCTTCTACGATCTTGGGAGAGAATTAGGTAGCTTCCACTGCCAGCAGGTGGCGCTAGCCAAAGTGTGTCGCCCGTCTGGCCAAAAAATATGTTGGCAAAATCATAGATTGTTGTCAACAAAATTAGATTATCCAATGAAAAATTTCAAGACAGATTCAAGAAAAAAAAATCATGTTTAAAAAGGTGCAAACAAGTATGACACAAGATTAATAAACTGTTCTCTAAAAGTTGGAGAGAGGTTTAAAAAGGTTGGAAGTTGATTATGTGTTTCAACAAAAATGAGTGTTGGTGACAAAGTGCATCGACAGGTGTTGAAGACATGTGCTTCAACAAACTGGGTGTTGATGACAAAGTGCATCAACATGAGTTGGAGACATGTGCTTCAACAAAATTGGGTTGGTGACAAAATGCATCAACGGGAGTTGGAGACATGTGCTTCAACAAAATCGGGTGTTGGTGACAAAGTGCATCAACAGGAGTTGGAGATAGGTGCTTCAACAAAATCGGGTATTAATCACAAAGTGCATCAACGGTTGGAGACAAGTGCTTCAACAAAATTGGGTGTTGGTAACAAAGTGCATTAACGAGGGATGAAGACATGTGCTTCATCAAAAGTGAAAGTTGGAGAGAAGTGCTCCAACATAACTGCACAACGAACAAGTCAGACGTATACAACTTTGAATTACGGGAGAATGTTGGAAAACTAATTCAAAGTTGTAGTAGGAAACCTGAAATTTAGTTTATTTAATTCATGTCTAAATATGATTTGTAGTTAGAATAAATATAGGAATATGCCTCATATTTCTAGTTGAAATAGGTTTCATACTATTATAAATAGGGGTATTGACAACTTATTTTATGTGGAGGAAATAAAGAATTTGTCATGACCCCAAATACCCGGTCGCGATGGCGCCTATCCTGAAATCAGGCAAGCCACACATTTCATCGCTAAAAGTTGTTTTCAGGAAAAACCATTATAGTTACAGCAAGAGTCTCGTTTTTATAAAAGCATTTAAGGGTTTAACATCACTGATAATATAAATAAAGGAAAAACCCGAACCCAGATCTAGTGTCACCGAGTCATGAGCTACTACATCAAAATATCAAAATACAGATGCGACACAAAGTTGTATGAAATAAGTGAATATGACAGGTGGATATAGAAGGAGATAATCGAGGCTGCGATCGCCAGCTGCTATCTCGATGCCTCCCAAGGAACTTTGATCGCAGCTCAGCAACCACTACCGGGTCTCGCTGTACCTGGATTTACACACAAGGTGCAGGGGGTAATGTGAGTACACCAACTCAGAAGTAACGAGCCCAAACTACGGGATGAGGGGTAGACGGACTAAACCTCAATAATTGTAATGAAATCAGTACACAGAATTTAGGCATGCTTACAATTTCAACAGATAATGAAAACAGAATATGACCGATATGATAAGCAACCCAGGTATATCTCAGTACTCTACATGCCGATGTATCAACAATGTGGAAATGCACATAGCTCACACATAAGTCCACTCAGTACTGTATATCACTCTCAGGCCCAGGGAAAATCCATCCCGGAATATGCATAAATACCGGTGACCGTAGTCACGCAGTACTGAGGAAAAGGCCAACCCCCACGGAGAAGATCCATCTTCGGAATACAACACTCGGACAAGATCCATGTCCAGGGATGATCCATCCCTCACATATCATTAACTTCGGACAAGATCCATGTTCAGGGAAGATCCATCCCTCAATATCAATGCGCTTACTGGGGGTGTAAAGACTCCGGAGGGGCTCCTATTGGCCAAAGAGCTATATCAAGCCAACGAAGGCATGATCCGAGTATCGTTGCGGTGTGCAGTCCGATCTCATAATTGTCTCAATAACAGGCTCTCAGCCTCACTCAGCCATTACTCTCTAGTCTCGTTCACATGGGCTCACAGATGCATGAACTAGCCCGAAATAATGATAAATATATAAAATCAACAATTATCGAGACTGAGGCATGAAATGATATGCTATGACAGGACTGAGTAAACAAAATCAAATAAACACATAATGAGACACCAATATATGACCACTCGGGTCTCAGCATTTTCGGCGTGAAGCCCTAGCATTTGACTTAGCATGATTTCTAGCATGTTCACATTAACCACATCAATAAAAGTGCGGATATCAATCCGAAATAGCTACTAGACGGTGCCATGGGATAAGCCAGGCTACAAATCATTCGGTGTACACCCATCACTTGCCATGTGCGTCACCTAAATTATAATCATATAGCATATAGTTTGGGGTTTCGAACCCTCAGAACCAAGTTTGGACACGTTACTTACCTCAAAACCGGCTAAAATGCTATCCCTCAATGCTTTTGCCTCTAGACTCAGCCTCTGATTGCTCCAACCAAAAATCAGATTTATATCATTAATATGTGCTACGGAATGAAGTCCACTCGAAAATTATCAAATTCAACCAAAAATACCGAAATTGGCCAAACCTGAACCCTGGGCCCACGTCTCGAAATTCGAAAAAAAATCACATCACAAAAATCCTCATCCTCCCACGAGTCTATACATACCAAGAACATCAAAATTGGACTTGAAATGACCCCTCAAATCCCCAATTAAAGGCCTCCAATATACAAGCCCTAACCCCTCAAATTACACCATTAAATCCCGCAAATTTCATGATTAATCAGTCAAATACCAACATAGAATCGAGTATTGGGTTCAAAAACGTTACCTCAATGCGTTTCCCTTGAATCCCTCTTCAAAATCCCTCAAAAAGCTCCAAACCCGTCTTCAAAAATGGTGAAATACAAGAAAATTCGCGAAAGCATCCTTTTATACTTTCTGCCCAGTGATGACCGCACGTGTGGATTAGTCCTTAAACATGCAGACCCACACCTGCGGTCCCAGGTGCGCACCTGCGAGATTTCATTGAAAAGGCTAAATCCGCACATGTGCTTCATCTACTGCACCTGCGACTTCGGAGGTGCGGCCAATCTTCCGCATCTGTGGTTTTTCTCCCCCTTAGCCATTTCCGCACGTGCGATGCCCAATTCGCACCTACGGTGACCGCACCTGTGGCCACCCTCCGTATCTGCAGAAATCACAGAACAGATCACACCAGCAACCCTCTAAGGCCAAAAATTCCTCTGTTAATCATCTGAACTCATCCCGAGGCCATCGGGACCTCAACTAATGGTACCCACAAGTCACAAATGATCACCCGGACTTAGCCGAACCCTCGGAACACCCAAAATAATACCGAAACATCAAATTAACCCATGATTCAAGCCTAAGGATTTTCAAACTTTCCAAAAATCACCAACGATACCGAAACTACCCAAAACTCGTCCTAATGACCTGAAAATTTGCACACACATCCAAAATGACGCTACGAACCTGTTGCAACTTTCGGAATTCCATTCCGACCCCGATAGCTAGTTTTTCACTGCCGACCGAAAATTCCAAAAACTCAATTTCGCCAATTCAAGCCTAATTCTACTCCGGACCTCAAAACCACATTCCGAACACACTCCTAAGTCCCAAATCACACCTAACGAAGCTATCCGAGCCATAAAACCCACATCCGAGGTCGTTTACCTATAAGTCAACTCTCGGTTGACTTTTCCAACTATTAAGCCCATTGAAGAGACTAAGTGCCTCAATTCTCACCACGACCACTCCGTACCCGAACCAATTCGACCCAACACATCATAAATAGGCTAAGCAACACATGACAAAGCATAAAGAGGGAAACCAGGGCTAATCTGTCGTTATAGAATTGTATAGAGCAATCAGAGATTTATAACAAAGTATTTTTCCTTCAATAGATGTAAATTATTTTCAAATAAGAAAAGTGAACATTCTTTTTGGCACGAACTAGAAAGAAAATAGGTTCATATAAAGTGAAGCAGAAAGTGTATATTTTACTGACTATTATTTTTTGAAGGCTCATTACAAAATAATGGAGCATCAAACAAGGGTTATATATACAACAACAACAACAACAACCCAGTATAATCCACTAGTGGGGTCTGAGAAGGGCATTGTGTACGCTAGGTCTATCCTAGGGTAGATAGGTTGTTTCCGATAGATCCTCGACATCCCTTCTTCCAAGAACTTCTCGCCTCGCTCTTGGAGTGACTCGAACTCACAACCTCTTGGTTGGAAATGGAGGGCGCTTACTACTAGACCAACCCAGCTCACCACAAGGGTTATATATAAAGAATTGGAAATAGAGATAGACTGCCTACTTGTTGTCAAGCTTATCAAAGACCACTATTAAATATATATATGGAAAGAGACAAACTAATGTGTTGATTTCTGGCAAATAGAGGTCACAAACATAAAGAAGATATACTAATGTGGGAAGGTGAGCTCACGGAAATAGAGTTTTTTCTCATAGGAGATCTAAGTCGTAGCTTATAAAAGATTAATAATTTACTTAATATTTTTCAACGTACAAAAAAAAAAAAGTATATACATCAACATTGGGAGGGAGAGAAGCTTAAAGGTAGAAGTCACTCTATGAGTAAAACCTTATCTACACCTAAGTTGAAATCAAACAAATAAATAAATACAAGAGATGTGTCTTAACCAAGCATTTTCTTTTTAATTTTTGGCTATAAAGGTTAAATTATTTAATTTGATATAAACCTGAGATGCGGTAAGTATTTTTCCCACTTTATAATATGAACAGCCCGTATATGGTGTAGAAATGGAACAACTGAACAAATGTTTAGCTCAAGTAAACGAATATTATACGCCGTTAAAAAATAAATAGTTCTCGGTATATCTAAAATCAATTAAAAGTAAAAGATGATAGTACTCGAATCAAACATACAATCATGAAATTGAAACCAAAGAGATCAAGTCTCCATTAAGTAACGAATTAAAATATAACGAGCCATTACCATTATCTCTTCAAGCTAAAAGGACACTAATATTATACTTCAAATCCAGAAATTAAAAACAAGCATGACTGTGAGACTAGAAAACCTCTGGTAATTTCCTCTGGTTTTTGATGTCCCAGAAAACTTTTAGGCTATTCGGATCCGAGGACCGGGCCCACGATAGAAGGCGTGCGCTATAACACACGAAAAAATGGGAATCAAGCGGAATTCAGGTTTTATGGCCGTAAAACGCAAAAAATAAGAAACGATCATGACGGGACGGTGACTATGGTTCCTTAGGTCATATTTGATGTCCCGAAAATTTTTTAGGCGATCCGAGTCCAAGGGCCCAAGCCCACGGCGGAAGCGTGGGATATAGCACATGAAAATATGGGCATTGGGCGGAATTAAAGTTTTATGGCTGTACAACACCAAAAAACGAGGAAGGGTTATGGAGGGGAGATGACTATGGTTCCTTAAGTCGTATCACATGTCGAGAAAAGTTTTTAGGCAATTCGGGTTTGGGGGCCCGGGCCCATGACGGAAGGCGTAGGCTATAGAATACGAAAATATAGGAATCGAGCGGAATTCAGGTTTTATGACCGTAAAACGCCAAAAAATGAGGAACGGTGGCGACCACTATGGTTCCTTAGGTCGTATTTGATGCCCCGAAAATATTTTAGGCGATCTAGGTCCGGAGGTACCAGCCCACTGCAGAAGGCATGGGCCATAGCACACGAAAATATGGGAATCGGGCATAATTAAATTATTATGACCGTAAAATGCCAAAACACGAGAAACGATCATGGAGGGTCGGTGACTAAAGTTCCTTAGGTCGTATTTGATGTCCCAAAAAATTTTTAGGCAATCCGGGTCTGGGGTCCTGGGCCCACGGCGGAAGGCATGGGCTATAGCATACGAAAATATGAGAATCAGGCGAAATTCAAGTTTTATGACCGTAAAACGCCAAAAATTAAGGAACGGTCATGGTGTGTTGGTGAATATGGTTCCTTCGATCGTATGAGATGTCCTAGAAATATTTAGGCGATCTCGGTCTGGGGGCCCGGGCTCACAATGGAAGGTGTGAGCTAAAGCACACGAAAATTTTGGAATCGAATGAAATTCAGGTTTATGGCTGTAAAACGTCAAAAATCGAGGAACGGTCATAGAAGGGCAGTGATTATGGTTCCTTAGGTGGTATTTGATGCCCCGAAAAAGTTTTAGTCTATCAGGGTCAGGGGGCCCGGGCCCACGGCGGAAGCATTGGCTATAGCACACGAAAACATGGGAATCAGACGGAATTCAAGTTTTATGGCTGTAAAATGCCAAAAGACGAGGAACGATCACGGATGGGCGGTGAAAATGGTTACTTAAGTCATATTTGATGTTCGAAAAAACTTTAGGCAATCAGGGTCCGGGTCCGGGGTCGGGCCCACGACGGAAGGCGTGGGCTATAGCACACGAAATATGGGAATCGGGTGGAATTTAGGTTTTATGGCCGTAAAACGCCAAAAAACTAGGAACGGTCATCACAGGACGATGACTATGGTTCCTTAATGTGTTGTCCCATAAAATTTTTAGGCCATCTGGGTCTAGGGGCCTTGGCCCATGGCAGAAGGCGTGGGCTATAGCACACAAAAATTTGGGAATCAGGCGAAATTCAGGTTTTATGATCGTTAAATGCCAAAAGACGAGGAACGGTCATGGCAGGGTGATGACTTTGGTTACATAGGTCATCTTTGATGTCTCGGAAAATTTTTAGGCGATCCGGGTATGGGAGTTCGGGCACACGGCGGAAGGCGTGGTCTATGCACACGTGAATTTTGAAATCGAATGGAATTCAGACTTTATGGCCGCAAAATGCCAAAAAATAAGGAACGGTCATGGAGGGGTGGTGACTATGGTTCCTTAGGTTGTATTTGATGTCCCAAAAAGTTTTTAGGCGATCTGGGTCCGGTGGCCTCGACCCACGGTGGAAGGCCAGGGCTTTAGCACACAAAAACGTGGGAATCGAGCGGAATTCAGGTTTTATGGCCGTAAAACGCCAAAAATGAGGAACGGTCATGGATCGACAGTGACTATGGTTCCTTAGGTCATATTTGATATCCCAAAAAAATTTAGAAGATCCGAATTCGGGGACCGTGCCTACTTTGGAAGGTGTTGGCTTTAGCACACGAAAATATGGGGATCAGGCAGAATTCAGGTTTTCTGGCTGTAAAACGCCAAAAAATGAGGAACGATCATGGCATGCGGTGACTATGATTCCTTAGGTTGTATGTGATGTCCTAGAAAAAATTTAGATGATCGAGTTATGGGGGCCCGGCCCACGGCGGAAGGCGTGGGCTATGGCACACGAAAATTTGGGAATCGGCGAAATTCAGGTTTTATGACCGTTAAATGCCAAAAAATGAAGAACGGTCATGGAGGGGCAGTGACTATGGTTCCTTAGGTCGTATTTGATATTTTGAAAAATCTTTTGGAGATACAGGTCCTGAGGCCAGGCCCACGGTGGAAGGCGTGGGCTATAGCACAAGAAATTATGAGAATCGGGCGGAATTCAGGTTTTATGACCCTAAAACGCCAAAATATAAGGAACAGTCACAGCGGGGTGGAGACTATGGTTCCTTAAAGCGTATTTGATGTCTTGAAATATTTTTAGGTGATCCATGTCAAGGGGCCCGAGCCCAGGGAGGAAGGCGTGGGCTATAGCACACGATAATATGGGAATCAAGCGGAATTAAGGTTTTATGGCCGTAAAATGCCAAAACATGAGGAACGATCATGGAGGGGCGGTGACTATAGTTCCATAGATCGCATTTGATATCCAGGAAAATTTTAGGTTATCTAGATTAGGGGACCCGGGCCCACGACGGAAGGCATGGGCTATAGCACACGAAAATATAAAATCGGGCGAAATTCAGGTTTTGTCACCATAAAATGCTAAAACCGAGGAATGATCATGCCATGGTGGTGACTATGGTTCCTTAGGTCGTATATGATGTTATGAAAATTTTTTAAGTGATCCGGATCCGGGGCCTGGGCCCACGCCGGAAGACGTGGACTATATCACACAATAATATGGGAATCATGCGAAATTCAAGTCCTATGGCCATAAAACGCCAAAAATGAGGAACGATCATGGCAGGGCGGTGACTTTGGTTACTTAAATCATATTTGATGTCCCAAAAAAATATTAGGCGATCTAGGTCCGTCAGTTGTGGCACACTCAGAAAGCGTGAGCTATATCAAACGAAAATATGGGAATCAGGCGGAATTTAGGTTTTATGGCCATAAAGTTGTAAAAAAGAGGAACGATCATGGCATGGCGAGAACTATAGTTCCTTAGTTTGTATTTGTTGTCCCGAAAAATCTTAGACGATCCAGGTTCGGGGACCCGGACCCACGGTGGAAGGCGTGGGATATAACACACGAAGATATGAGAATCAGGCACAATTCAGGTTTTATGACCGTAGAATGTCAAAAAACAAGGAACGATCATGGCGGAAGGCGTGGGCTATAACACACACAAATATGGATCGGGCAAAATTCACGTTTTATGGCCGTAAAACACCAAAAAATGAGGAACAGTCATGCCGGGGTAGTGACTATAGTTCCTTATGTTGTATTTGATGTATTGAAATTTTTTTAGGTGATCCAGAGGGGGGGGGGGGGCCCGAGCCCACGGCGGAAGGCGTGGGCTATAACACAAGAAAAAATAGAAATCGTGCGGAATTAAGTTTTATAGTCATAAAACGCCAAAAAACAAAGAATAATCATGGTTGGGTGATGACTATGGTTCCTTCGGTCGTATTTGATGTCCCGAAAAATTTTAAGGCCATCTGGGTCCGGGGGTCCCAGCCCACTGCGGAAGGCATAGGCTATAGCACACGAAAATATGGGAATCCAGCATAATTCAGGTATTATGGTCGTAAAATGCCAAAACACGAGGAACGATCGTGGAGGGATGGTGACAATGGTTCTTTAGGTCATATTTGATGTCCCGAAAAGTTTATAGGCGATCAGAGTCCGGGGGACCAGGCCCACGACGGAAGGCGTGGTCTATAACACATAAAAATATGGGAATCGGGAGAATTTCATGTTTTATGGCTGTAAAATGCCAAAAATGAGTTAACACTCATGGAGAGGCGGTGCCTATGGTTCCTTAGGTCGTATGTGATGTCCTAGGAAAAAATTAGGCGATCCGGGTCTTGGGGTCCAGGTCCACGGCAGAAGGCGTGGGCTATAGCGCACAAAAAATTGGGAATCGGGGGGAATTCAAGTTTTATGGCCGTTAAACGCAATAAAACGTGGAAAGGTCATGACGGGGCAGTGACTATGGTACCTTAGGTCGTATCTGATATCTTGAAAAATTTTTAGTCGACCCGGGTACGGGTGCTCGGGCCCACGACGGAAGGCGTGGGCTATAGCACACGAAAATTTTGGAATCGAATGGAATCCAGGTTTTATGGCCGTAAAACACCAAAAAACAAGGAACGGTCATGGAGGGGAGGTGAATATGGTTCTTTAGGTCGTATTTGATGTCCGGGAAATATTTTAGGTGATCCGGGCTCAGGGGCCCGGGTCCAAGGTTGAAGGCCTTGGTTATAGCACGCGAAAATATGGGAATCAGCCGTAATTCATGTTTTATGACCGTAAAACGCCAAAAAATGAGGAACGGTCATGGCGGGGTAGTGACTAAAGTTCCTTAGGTCATATTGGATGTCTCGAAAATCTTTTAGGCGATCCGTGTCTCTGGGTCCGAGCCCATGGCGAAAGGCGTGGGCTATAGCATACTATAATATGAGAATTAGGCAGAATTAAAGTTTTATGGCCGTAAAATGCCAAAAAATAAGGAAACTCCATGGAGGGGCGGTGAATATAGTTCCATAGGTTTTATTTGATATTCAGATAAAAATTTAGCCTATCCGAAACAGGGTGTCCGGGCCCATGGCAGAAGGCGTGGGCTATAACACACGAAAATATGAGAATCAGGTGGAATTCAGGTATTGTCGCCATAAAATGCCAAAACCGAGGAATGGTCATGCTGAGACAGTGACTATGGTTCCTTATGTCGTATTTTATTTCCCGGAAATATTTTAAGTGATCCAGTTCCGGGGGCCCGAGCCCACGGTGGAAGGCGTAAGCTATAACACACGAACATATGGGAATATGGCGAAATTCAAGTTTTTATGGCCATAAAACGCCAAAAAAAAGGAACGGTGATGGAGAGGCGGTGACTGTGGTTATTTAGATCATATTTGATGTCCCAAAGAAATATTAGGCGATCCGGGTCCGGGAGCCCGGCCCACGGTAGAAGGCGTGCGCTATATCACACGAAAATATGGGAATCAAGCGGAATTCAGGTTTTATGGCCGTAAGATGGAAAAAAATGAGGAATAATCATGTCAGGGCAAGGACTATAGTTCCTTAGGTCGTATTTGAAGTCCCAAAAATTTTTTTGACGATCCGGGTTCCGAGTCCCAGGCCCACGGCGGAAGGCGTGGGATATAACACACAAAAATATGGGAGTCAGGTGGAATTCAGGTTTTAAGGTCATAAAATGCCAAAACAATAAGGAACGGTCACAGAGGGACGGTGAATATGGTTCCTTAGGTTATATCTGATGTCCCAAAAATATTTTAGGCGATCCGGATCCGTGGGATAAAGGCGTGGGCTATAGCACACGCAAATATGGAATCAGGGTGAAATTCACATTTTACGGCCAAAAAACACCAAAACATGAGGAATGGTCATGCCAAAGTAGTGAATATGGTTATTTAAGTCATATTGGATGTCCTGGAAAAAATTCAGGTGATCGAGAATCGGGGGCCCAGCCTACTGCGGAAGGCATAGGCTATAGCACACAAAAATATGTGAATCAAGCAGAATTCAGGAATTATGGCTGTAAAATGCCAAAACACAAGGAACGATCATGACGGGGCGGTGATAATGATTCTTTAGGTCATATTTGATGTCCCGAAATTTTTTTAGGCGATCATGGTCCAGGGGCCGGGTCCCACGGCGGAAAGGCGTGGGCTATAGCACACGAAAATATGGGAATCAGGCGGAATTCAGGTTTTATGGCCGTAAAACTTCAAAAAATGAGGAACGATCATGGAGGGGCAGTGACTATAGTTTCGTAGGTCGTATGTGATATCCCAAAAATTTTTTAGGCGATTAGGGTCAGGGGAATTAGACCCACGGCGGAAGGCATGGGTTGTAGCATGCTAAAAATTTGGAATCGGGCGGAATTCGGGTTCTGTCGCCTTAAAATCCCAAAATCGAGGAACGGTCATGCTGAGGCGGTGACTATGGTTCCTTAGTTTGTATTTGATGTCCCAATTATATTTTAAGTTCTCAGAAGGCGTAGGCTATATAACACACGGAAATATGGGAATCGGGCGGAATTCAGGTTTTATGACCGTAAACCGCCAAACTATGAGGAATGTTCATAGTGGGATGATGACTATGGTTTCTTAGGTCATACGTGATGTCCCAAAACATTTTTACGAAATCGGGTCTGAGGGCCTGGGCGAAAGGCATGGGTATATCACACGAAAATATGGGAATCGAGCAAAATTTAGGTTTTATGGCCATAAAAAGCCAAAAAATGCGGAACGGTCATGTTAAGGCGGTGATTATGGTTCGTTAGGTCGTATTTGATGTCCCGAAAATATTTTGGGCCTATAGCATAAGAAAATATGGGAATCAGACGGAATTTAGGTTTTATGGCCATAAAATGCCAAAAAACGAGAAACGGTCATGGTGGGGCGGTGACTATTTTTCCTTAGGTTGAATGTGATATCCCATAAATATTTTAGGCGATCCGCGTCAGGGGGCCCAGGCCCACGCGGAAGGCTTGGGTTATAGCACACCAAAAATTTGGGAATCGGGCGGAATTCAGATTTTGTTGCCGTAAAATGCAAAAATTAAGGAACGGTCATGGCTGGGCGATGATTATGGTTCCTTAGGTCGTATTTGATGTTCCGAGACATTTTTAGATGATCTGGGTCCGGGGGCCCCTGCCCACTGCGGAAGTCATAGGCTATAGCACACGAAAATATGGGAATCAGATAGATTCAGAAATTATGGCCGTAAAACGCCGAAACACGAGGAACGATCATGACAGGGCGGTGAAAATGGTTCCTTAGGTCGGATTTGATGTCTAGAAATTTTTTTAGGTGATCAGGGTCCGGGACCCGGGCCCACGGCGGAAATATAGGAATCGTGCGGAATTCAGGTTTTATCCCCATAAAATGCAAAAACCGAGGAACGGTCATGCCGAGGCGGTGACTATGGTTTCTTAGGTCGTATTTGTTATCCCGAAGATATTTTAATATCGGGTCCGGAGGCCCAGGCCCACGGCGGAAGGCGTAGGCAATAGCACACGAAAATATGAGAATCAGGTGGAATTAAGATTTTATGACCGTAAAAAGCCAAAAAATGAGTAACGATCATAGCTAGGTGGTGCCTATGGTTCCTTAGGTCATATTTGATGTCCCGAAAATATTTTACGCAATTAGGGTACGGGGGACCAGGCCCACGGTCGAAGGCATAGGTATAGCATAAGGGTGTCAAACGGGCCGGGTTGACCTGTTTCCGGACCGCCCAGACTGGTTGAAACCCGGACCGGCCTGGAACGGTACTTAGGGGGATGGCTGGGCTGGGTTACTGGGGTTATGGGGGTTGGTCTGTTCACATAAATTCATCCGGTTAACCTGACTGGTCAAACCCGGTCAACCAAATTTCCTGTAGAACCGGTTAACCGGCCCGGACTGGTTTAACGACTAGATTTAAATTTTTTTTAAAGGTTTTAGACCGTTGCCCAATGGCTGGATGGCACAAATAGCCTTTTTTTGGGTAATTTAAAAAAAAAACACTTGTTGTAATTACTAATTTAGCCCTTTTTCGTTAATTTACTTTTTATTAAATGTAAACCTTTCAATTTGTAAGTTTGAATTTTGAAATAAATGTAGCACTTGCAATTTGTACGTGTAATTTTTTTTCCATCTTCATTGTATTCTTTATATTTTTACTTTATATTAATATAAATTACAATATTTATACAAAATACAAAAAAAAAAACACTAACTCGGCCCAACCCCTTCGACCCGTAATCATTTTTTACCCGGATGGACTCAAATCCGTTAAGCCCGGTAAAGACTAACCCGTAACCGGCCCAGATTGGAAACTGACCGATTTCATTTTTTCCCAACTCGGCCCATACCCTTAGTATAGCACACGAAAATAAGAGAATCGAGCGAAATTTAGGTTTTATGGTCATAAAAGCCAAAAAACGAATAACAATCATATCTGAGCAGTGATTATGGTTCCTTAGGTCATATTTGATGTCCCAAATGTTTTTTAGGGGATTTAGGTTCGGGGGCCCGAGCGCACAGTGGAAGGCCTGGGCTATAGCACACGAAAATATGGGAATCGGGCAGAATTTAGGTTTTATGGCTGTAAAATGCCAAAAAACGAGGAATAGTCATAGTGGGCGGTGAATCTGGTTCCTTAGGTCATATGTGATGTCCTAGAAAATTTTTAGATGATCCAGATCTGGGTAGGGATGTCAAATAGTGCGGGGCAGGGAAAGCCTTGACCCGCTAAAATTTTAACCCGCCTTGCCCTGCCTCGTTTAGTAATTTTTCAAAATTTTGCCCTGCCTTGCCCTGTCCCGCCATCCCATGCCCTTCCCCGCTCCACCCCGTTTATGTATTTTTTTAATTCTTTATTTTGTTATTGATTTTGCAATATGCTATTTTTTCTGTTCTAAAAAAAACTATTTTGACTCTATTGAGACATTGCAGTTGACACGTCAATAAAAGTTGTTTATGTATATCAATTGAATAAAATGTGATTTTTATCAATGTTATATAGTAATTTATTAAAGAGTAAATTCCCTTATATTAATGCTTCAACTCAAGTAAATTGGTAAACTACTTAAAGACATTTTCGAAACAGTTTCTTTTCTTCATAACAAAAATTAACAGTAGCATAATGAGAAAAATTACCATATCCATTCGCATGACATTTGATAATTACTGCAGCAAGTCAATAAACTACACAAATTGAAAAGAAAAATTAAGGTCCTTTCAGCTTTTGTAATAGCCATCTAATATTTTTCTAACCAAAGCTGAAGCTTTTACCTGTAATTAACTATTAGGCCTACAAGAAAATTATAGAAATTGAAATATAACAAAGTACCTTCAACCTCAGTAGACCTGTAGTCTTGTAGCATTATATTTTCTCAACCATTGAAGCTTTAGAGTACTTAGTCAGTAAAATAAAATCTATCATGACCAAATTAACCCAATAAGAATAAGATGCACATATGGGTTTTGTAAAAAAACAGACGCAAATTTCAGTTAGTGTTACTCATCAAGCATTAAACCAGATTACACGGAAAGCTTGACCTACTACCTGCCCTGCCCTCTTTAATATTTCAAAAAATTTAGTTTTGACATGCCCTACCCTGCCCTGCCCCGTTTAACCATTACCCTGCCCTGCACCGTTTAACCTTTGCCCTGCCCTGCCCTGCTTTTGCCTTGCCCCATTACCACTCCTAGATCCCGGGGCCGGGGCCCACATCGTAAGGCGTGGGCTATAGCACATGAAAATTTGGGAATCAGGCGAAATTCAGGTTTTATGGCCGTTAAATGCCAAAAACAAGGAACGGTCATGGCGATGCGGTCACTGCGGTTGCTAAGGTAGTATTTGATGTCTCGGAAAATCTTTTGGCGATACGGGTTCGGGGGCCCAGGCCCATGGCTGAAGTCGTGTGCTATAGTACACTAAAATACAAGAATCTCATAGAATTCAGGTTTTACGACTGTGAAATGCAGAAAAATGAGGAATGGTCATAGCGAGGTGGAGACTATGGTTCCTTAGGTCATATCTGATGTCCCAAAAATATTATACGCGATCCGGATGTGCGGGCCCGGGCCCACAGCGTAAGGCATGGGTTATAACACAAGCAAATAAGGAATCCGGCAAAATTGACGTTTTACAACCGTAAAACACCAAAAAATGAGGAAAGGTCATGCTGGGGCAGTGACTATGGTTTCTTAGGTCGTATTTGATGTCCTGAAAAATTTTTAGGTGATCCGGGCTCGAGCTCACGACGGAAGGCGTGGGCTATGGCACAAGAAAAAATAGGAATCAGGCAGAATTCAGGTTTTATGGCCGTAAAACGCCAAAAATGAGGAACATTCATGGATGGGCGATGACTATGCATCCTTAGGTCGTATTTGATGTCCAAGAAAATTTTTAGGTGATCTGGGTCCGAGGACTCCGGCCCACTGCGGAAGGCATAGGCTATAGCACACTAAATATGGGAATCAGGATTCAGGTATTATGGCCGTAAAATGGAAAAACATGAAGAAATATCATGGGGGGGTGGTCATAATGAAACCTTAGGTGATCATGGTCCAGGAGCCGGGGCCCATGACGGAAGGCGTGGGCTATAGCACACGAAAATATGGGAATCAGGCGAAATTCAGGTTTTATGGCTGTAAAATGCCAAACAATGAGGAACGGTCATGGAGGGGTGGTGAATATGGTTCCTTAGGTCGCGTGTGATATCCCAGAAAAATTTTAGCCGATCCAGGTCTAGGGGCCCAGGCCCACGGCGCAAGGTGTGGGCTATAGCACACGAAAATTTGGTAATCTGGCGGAATTCAGGTTTTATGGCCGTTAAACGTCAAAAAAGGAGGGACATTCAAGGAGGGGCGGTGAATATGGTTCCTTAGGTCGTATTTGATGTCTCGAAAAATATTTAGGCGATCCGGGTAAGGGCACTCAGGGCCACGGCGAAATGCGTTTGCTATAGTACACGAAAATTTTGGAATCAGATGGATTTCAAGTTTTTTTTGCCGTAAAATGCCAAAAAAGAGAAACAATCATGTCAGGGCTGTGACTATGGTTCCTTAGGTCGTATTTGATGTCGCGGAAAAATTTTAGGTTATCCGGGTCTAGGGTCTCGAGCCCACGGTGGAAGGTCTGGGCTATAGCATACGAAAATATGGGAATCAGGCAGAATTCAAGTTTTATGGTCGTAAAAACTAGAAAACAGGGAATGTTCATGGAGGGGCAGTGACGAAAGTTCCTTAGGTTATATTTGATGTATCGAAAAAATGTTAGGTGATCCGGGCCCGGGACCTAGGGCAAAAAGCGCGGGCTATAACACACGAAAATATGGGAATCGGGCGGAATTCAAATTTTATTGCCGTAAAACGCCAAAAAATGAGGAACAACTATGGAGGGCCCGTGTGTCATGCCCCAAAATCCATAAGGTCATGATGGCACGGAACATCATTGTCAGGCAAGCCAATTATTAATTAATTGAAATAATTTTCGGTTTTAGCATTTATGAAAATCATTACCTTCACTTATTACATAATAATTAAATAGAATCCGTTGAGTAAATACAATGGTTTAAATAGTCCTATTTTAACAAATATATCCCAACACATCCCAGAACCCGATGTCACAAGTACATGAGAAATTTCTAAGAATTTTACAATTTCTTTAAAGTTTGTCCGAAATACAAGTGGACAAGGAAATTAAAATAATGTACTACAGTATGAGGGAGACTCTGTCAGCTGCGAATCGCCTCCAGATGATGCATCTCGCCTAAGTCTCCAAATCCGCCACAGTGCTATGAAAGTACCTGTGCAATAAAAATGCACAGCAAGTGTAGCATGAATACGGAAACAACGTGTACTCAGTGAGTCGCCCGCTAACCTCAGAGAGGTAGTGACGAGAGGTCGAATTTGAAACTTGCTAGAGGTCAATTTAGTATATTAAGGTATGATACTAAGCATGATTCTCATAGACATGTTTTTAAAATCAGGAATAAATAATATCAACTCTTTCCACATTTAACACTTTAAATCTTCATCATATTAATATCAATTAATCCACATGGGTGATTTGATCAAATAATAAATAGTCAACCGGAAGGAACAACTTCTTCCAAAAATATTTAATAACTTTAGATCTCTGTCATTTCAGTTGACAACTTAAAATTTCAGTCCAGTAATGTGGCAAAATCACCACAAATACGCAGTAAATATCATGCGCAAGCAATGCCGAGGGTCGAACGGCGCGGACCAACAATAATAAACTGTGCACTACCGAGGGTCGAACGGCCCGAACCATAGATGCATCTATCTGTCCCTCTTGTGAATCGATCATGTGACGCGGTTAACATAATAATAATAATAAGGCTAACCTGCTCACGAATCATACCTGCGACTCAGGTGCTCATATGCATATACAAAAATACAGGGTCATCCTGCTCGCGAATCATACATGCGACTCAGGCACCCAAAGTTACACATATTCACCCCAATAAACCACATTTTTATCAGGAAAATTAGTTGTTCAATGAAGTGATAAAATTCTCCTTTTATTAAACATGAGTATAATATTTAAAACTTTTCCAGAGGTTTACTTGCTGATTTTGACAGGGTTCAGAACTCAATAGGTTTATCCGAAACACAATTATTCAAGGAAGAAGCAATTCTCCTTCTAGGTGATTAAGAAAAGTAAACTCTATCCTTCTCGGAGTTTTAAATACTAATTGAAAGCATCACATGATAAATCATTGACAAGGTCATCAGTACAACAAGTAAAGCATGCTAGTGGGTCCTAGACTACCCGGACAAGGCATAATAGTAGCTACGCACCGACTCCCGTCACCTCGTGCGTACGTAGGCCCCGCAATCAATAACATGTATTCATTTAGTTCACCTAGGGAGACAATTCCCCCTCACAAAGTTAGAAAAGAGACTCACCTCGCTCCGAAATTCTATAACCGGCCTCCAAACCCTTCCGATGACTCAAATCGTTGCACAATGCTCCGAAACTATCCAAACAACGACAAACCAATAAAAATATACCCTAATATTTGCAACAAATTCCAAATTATATAACTTCCCAACCCTGCTTAGTGAATTGACCAAAATGACCTCGGGCCCACGTGTCCGGAATCCGAAATCTCTCGAAGATATAATTTACCCATAGCTCCACTAGTTCAAATATACAATTTACTCTACATTCCATGCTCAAATTCGTGGCTAAATATTCAAATTACCATTTCTAGGTTTTCTTCAAGATTTTCCAATTTCCTACCAATTTCCATGTCTAATTCCATGCATATACTTATATTTAACTTTAAAAACATGAAGAAATTACTTACCTTGACATTGCATGAAGAAATCCTCTCTTGAAGCTCCTTCAAAATCGACCAAACCAAAGAAGAAATGAAGAAATGGCCACAAATTCTCGGTTTTAAAACATTCTGCCCAGGACATTTTTTGCATCTGCGATCCAACACTCGCACCTGCGATTCCGCAGGTGCGACCAAACCTCCGCACTTGCGGCTTTCCTCAACTCGAGCCAACTTCGCACCTACGCTCCATAACCCGCGTTTGTGACCTCACAGGTGCGAAAATACCATCGCACCTGCGCTCCCAGCCAAACCATCAATCTTTCGCACCTGCGGCCAAATCCTCGCAAGTGCGGTCACACCAGATGACAGCAAATTCTAGCCTTCTTCAAACTCTCAACTTGATCCGTTAACCACTCAGAATCCACCCGAGGCCCCCTGGACTCTGTCCAATTATACCAACCTATTCCAAAACATAATGCGGACTTGCTCGAGGCCTCAAATCACATCAAACAACATCAAAACCAAGAATCACACCCAAATCCCAACTTTATGAACTTGAAATTCCAAACTTCCCCATCCGATGCCAAAACCTATCATATCACGTCTGATTGACCTCAAATTTTGCACACAATTCATATTCGACATTACAGACCTGCTCCAATTGCGATTCCGACCCCGATATCAAAATTTCCACTTCCGGTCGGATTTCTCAAAAACCTTTAAATTTCTATTTTTAGCCAAATGACTTCAAAATGGCCTACGGACATCCAATTCACTTTCGATCGCGCTCCCAACTCCAAAATCACCATATGGAGCTATTCCCAGGCTCAGAATCCAAAACGGACATCAATATCACTGAAATGCACTTCAATCCAAACTTAGGAAATTTCTTCAAAAATGCTGACTTCCACAATATACGCCGAAACACTCCCGAGTTATCCAAAGCCCGATCCGGACATACGCCCAAGTACGAAATCATCATACGAACCTGCAGGAACCTTCATATTCTGATTCGGAGGTCGTTTACTCAAAATTTCAATATTAGTCAATTTCTCCAACTTAAGGCTTCTGAAATGAGAATTTTCTTTCCAAATTGATTCTAAACTTCCCGAAATTCAATTCCGACCACACCTACAACTCATAATACCAGAAACGGAGCTGCTCATGACCTCAAACTACTGAACGACGCGCTAGAGCTCAAAACGACAAGTCGGGTCGTTACACCGTGACTATGGTTCTTTAGGTCATATTTGACGTCTTGAAATTTTTTTAGGTGATCCTGGTCCGGGGGCCGGGCCCACAACGGAAGGCATGGTTTATAGCACACGAACATATGAGAATCAGGATAAATTCAGATTTTGTGGCCATAAAACGACAAAAACGAGGAACTCTCGTGCGAGGCAGTGACTTTGGTTCATCAGGTCATATTTGATGTCCCAAAAATATTTTAGGTGATCTAGGTCCGGGGGCCTTGGCCCACGGTGGAAGGCGTGGGCTATAGTAAATGGATATATGGGAATCGGGCGAAATTCACGTTTTTGACCGTAAAATACCAAAAACTGAGGAATAGTCATGGCGGGCAGTAAATATGGCTCTTAGGTCGTATTCTATGTCTTGAAAATTTTTTAGGCGATCCGGGTCTGTGGCCTGGGACCACGGTAGAAGGTGTGGGCTATAGCACATGAAAATATGTGAATTAGGCAGAATTCAGGTTTTATGTCTATAAAACGCCAAAAACGAGGAACGATCATGGCAGGGATTTAAATATGATTCCTTAGGTCGTATTTGATGTCCCAAAAAAATTTTAGGTGACCCGGATAGGGGTGGCCGGGCCTACGACAGAAGACGTGGGATATAGCACACAAAAATAAGGGAATCGAGTGGAATTCAAGTTTTATGACCGTAAAATACCACAGAATAAGTAACGGTCAAGTAAGGGCGGTGACTATAGTTCGGTAGGTCTTATTTGATGTCTCAAAATTTTTTTAGGCGAACCAGGTCCAGGGTCCAGGGCCCATGGCGGAAGGCGTGGGCTATAGCATACGAAAATATGAGAATCGGGCAGAATTCAAGTTTTATGGGTGTAAAATGACAAAAAATGAGGAACGATCATGGATGGGCGGTGACTATGGTTCCTTATATCATATTTGATGTCCCAAAAAAATTTTAGGCGATCGGGGTCTAGGGGCCTGGGCCCACGGCGGAAGGCATGGACTATAGCACACGAAGATATGGGAATCGGTAGAAATTTAGGTTTTATGGATGAAAAACACCAAAAGAGGAGGAACGGTCATAGCGCGGGGCTGACTATGGTGTATAAGTTCATATTTACTGTATTGAAAATATGTTAGGTGATCAGTGTGCTGGGTTCTGGTCCTATAGCGGAAGGCGTGGGCTATAACACACGAAAATATGAGAATTGGGCGAAATTCAAGTTTTATGGCCATAAAACGCCAAGCAAATGAGGAACGGTCATGACGGGGTGGTGAATATGATTCCTTAGGTAGTATTTGATCTCCCAAAAATATATTAGGTGATACGGGTGCGGGGGCCCGCACCCATAGCAGAAGGCATGGGCTATAGCACACGAAAATATGGGAATCAGACAGAATTCAGGTTTTATGGTCGAAAAATGCCAAAAAACGAGGAACGGTCATGGAGCGGTGGTGAATATGGTTTCTTAGTTCATTTAATGTCTAAAAAATATTTTAGGCGATCAGGGTCCAGGGGCCCGGCCCACAACGGAAGGCGTGGGCTATAACACACGAAAATATGAGGATTGAGCGGTAGAGTGGTGACTATGGTTAATTAGGTAGTATTTGATGTCCCTAAAAAATTATTAGGTGTTCCAGGTTTGGGGACCCGTACCGACAGCGGAAGGCATGGGCTATAACACACGAAAATATGGGAATCGGGAAAAATTCAGGTTTTATGACCGTAAAACACCAAAAACGAAGAATGGTCATGGACGAGCGGTGATTATGGTTCCTTAGGTCGTATTCTATGTCCCAAAAAAAAATTTGGCAATCCGGGTCGGGGGGCCTGGGCCCACGGTGGAAGGCATGGGCTATAGCACACGAAAATATGGGAATCGAGAAAAATTTAGGTTTTATGGCCGAAAACGCCAATAAATGAGGAACAGTCATGGCGCGACGGTGAATATGGTTTCTTAGTTCATATTTAATGTCCCGAAAATATTTTATGTGATCAGAGTCCAAGGGCTCGGGCCCACAGCAGAAGGCGTGAGCTATAACACACGAAAATATGGGAATTGGGTGAAATTCAAGTTTTATTGCCATATAATGCCAAAAAATGAGGAACGATCATGGAGGAGTGGTGATTATAGTTCCTTAGTTAGTATTTGATGTCCCAAAAAAATATTAGGTGATTCGGGTCGGGGGGCCCGTACCCACAACAGAAGGCATGGGCTATTGCACACGAAAATATGGGAATCGGGCAGAATTCAGGTTTTATGGTTGAAAAACGCTAAAAATGAGGAAAGGTCATGGAGAGGCGGTGAATATGGTTTCTTAGTTAATATTTAATGTTCCGAAATTTTTTTAGGCTATTAGGGTCCAGGGACCTAGGCCCACACCGCAAGGCGTGGGCACATACGAAAATATGAGAATTGGGCGAAATTAGACTTTTATGGCCGCAAAATGCCAAACAAAATGAGGAACGGTCATGAAGGGGAAGTGAATATGTTTCTTTAGGTTGTATTTGATGTCCCGGAAAAATTTTAGCGATTCTGGTCTTGGGGCCCTGGCCCACACCAGAAGGCATGGGTTATAGCACATGAAAATATGGGAATTGGGGCAGAATTCAGATTTTACTACCGTAAAATGCAAAAAAATAAGGAACGGTCATGGGGGTAGGGGACGGTGATATTGGTTCCTTCGATCGTATTTGATGTATTGGAAAACTTTTAGGCTATCTAGGTCTGGCGGCCCGATCCCCTTGCAGAATTCAAGTTTTATGGCCGTAAAATGCCAAAAAATGAGGAACGGTCATGGAAGGGCGGTGACTATGGTTCCTTAGGTCGTATTTGATGTCCCAAAAATATTTTAGGAAATTCGGGCCCGGGGGCCCGGTCCACGACAGAAAGCGTGCGCTATAGTGCATGAAAAATATGGGAATCGGGCGGAATTTAGGTTTTATTGTCGTAAAACACCCAAAACAATGAGAAATAGACATGGTGGGGAAGTGAATATAGTTACTTAGGTTTTATTTGATGTCCCGAAAAGCTTTTAGGAGATTCGGGTCTGGGAGCCTAGACCCACAGCGGAAGGCGCGGGCTATAGCACATGAAAATATGGGAATCGGGCAGAATTCAGGTTTTATGGCAGTAAAATGCCAAAGAATGAGGAACGGTAATGGAGGGGTGGTGATTATGGTTCCTTTGTTCATATTTTGTGTCCTGGATTTCATGTGATTGGTTCGTGGGCCCGTGCCCATGGCGCAAGGCATGGGCTATAGCACATGAAAAAATGGGAATCGGGTGGAATTGAGGTTTTATGGCCGTAAAATGCCAAAAAATGAGGAAAGGTCATGGCGGGGTGGTGACTATGGTTCCTTAGGTCATATTTGATTCCCTAGAGAATTTTTAGGTGTTCCGGTCCGGGGCCCGTGCCCACGGCGGAAGGCGTGGGCTTTAACACACAAAAAAATGGGAATCATGCAGAATTCAACTTTTATGATCGTAAAATGCCAAAAAACGAGGAACGGTCATGGAGGAATAGTGACTATGGTTCCTAAGGTTGTACTTGATGTCCCGAAAAAAATTTTGGCGATCCGGGTCAGTGTACCCGGCCCACGGCGGAAAGAGTGGGCTATAGCAAACAAAAATCTGGTAATCGGGCGGGATTCAAGATTTATAGCTGCAGAATGCCAAAAAGCGAGAAACAGTCATGGCGGGGTAGTGACTATGGTTCCTTAGGTCGTAATTGATATTACAAATTTTTTTAGGTGATCTATGTACGGGGGCCCGGGCCCACGACAGAAGGCGTGGGTTATTGCGCAAGAAATTATGGGAATCCGGCGGAATTAAGGTTTTATGTCAGTAAAATGCCAGAAAAGGAAAAACGGTTATGTCGGGGTGGTGAATATTATTCCTTAGGTCGTATTTGATGTGCCAGAGATATTTTAGTCGATACAGGTCCGGGGTCTCGGGCCCACGGCGGAAGGCATGGGCTATAGCACACGAAAATATGAGAATTGGACGGAATTCAAGTTATATGGCCGTAAAACACCAGAAAAGGACAAACAGTCATGGGGGGGTGGTGACTATGTTTCCTTAGGTCGTATTTGATGGCGGAAGGCGTAAACGATCATGAAGCGGTAGTGACTATGGTTCCTTAGGTAGTACTTGATGTCCCAGAAAATGTTTTGGCGATCCGGGTCCGTGGGCCCAGGCCAACGGTGGAAGATGTGGGCTATATTACACAAAAATACGGGAATCAGGCAGAATTTTAGTTTTATGGCCGTAAAATGCCAAAAAACAAGGAACGGTCATGGTGGGGTGGTGACTGCTGATACCCAATTTTCCCCTCATATTTCTTAAAATGCATATATAGTTTCAAAATAGCATATATTCATCATCATTTAGTTTACAAACCTATACAAGCATTTTTCATAATTTTCCATAATTTTTAGAAGCTCTAAATTAATTTCTTTCTGTATTTTATTATATAAATATCTAACAATTATCCTTCAAATTATTTTATGATGACTTAATCATCCAAACTTATCATTTACACCAACATGTATATTTTATAATATTTTACTTCATTTTTTATTATTACATTTGCATTTTTTTAATTTTTTCTGGCTAGTTGCACAGTTTTGCAATAATAGCCTATATTCATGTATACTTACATTATTTGTGACAAAATAATAGCCTTGGCTTTCTCCTATGATCATGTTTGTCACTTAATATGTTCTTGCCTTGCCCAATTCTGTATCACCAGCAACTAGGTGGAACCTTTCAGACTGTTTTTCTTAAATTGTGTACCTTATAACAATTGATTATGTTTGCCTCATTGGCATAAGTAGCACTGTTTAATCCCCAGTGTTTAGCATAATTTGATTCTTTAGGCTTGAACTTGTTAGTTTTGTTAATTGTTTGTCTTGCTAGCCTGATGCTCCCGCACATATAAATGTGTAATCCCAGAAGCCTACTACTCCTTGCCTCTTACAAATGTACCCTGCCCCAATATGCTAAGTGTAGACCTTCAACATTAACCTGTCTCTTGAGTTTGTGTACCTTCTGTGTTGATGTCTTTATTATGTGATCATTTTTGCAATGCTTGTTTCTAACTTATAATTCTTGGCCAGCTGAAAGCCAAGGCCACTAATGCTTTCCCTATTAATCTCCCTAGTGTGAGCACTGCTAGGGGTCCATAGTGAGACCCTTTTGAACTCTGACACGCTAGGGCCCAAAGGTTCTTGGCCATTTTCCTGACTACTCAATCCTGCCCCTCTTTCTGTCTACTAAATGTGCAAATTGTTTGTTTTTTCTGGATCCTATGATCAAACCATGGTTGTTGGGTTTGGTTCGAATTCTTCTATGGTTTTGGCTATGTTGAGATCTGTGTGGAGACAAAGTTGAAGGCCTGGCAGGGTTGGGTACCTTTTGGGCGTATCTTGGGCCTACTATAGTTATTTGTATCACTTTGTAATTTTATTCATTATTGGTCCTGTAATAATTCTGTAATAACAATTGGGGTATTAGTGAAGTTGGGAAAAACAGGTCTATTTTAATGTTTGCATGAAGGGGTAGCAATCTTGCCTGTAGGATCTGAGTGTTTCATTTTGCTCAACATGCTTTATTTCTATATGTTTGTTAGATAACATGCCTATAGGCCATGAATATTACACATGTTCACATGTTTCACTCCCACACGTTATTACCTGCCTATTATGTTTCAACATAGTAATTATTTGTTCAATTATCTCTATGTTAGATATCAAGCCCATAGAATCACGTTCAGTAATAAATACATGCTCTTCACAATATTCACATATATATCATGCCTATATGAATATAATTGAATTGGCTACTGTTATTCCCATCGTATTACTCGCCTAGAAATCATGCCTATATGAAATAAAGGATGTAGAACCAGTTTCAATTACCGATTCTTAGAAATTCTGCCTATAGGATCCTGTTACTCACCTAGAAAGTATGGTGAGAAAATCAAACACTGGCAATTTTAAACTACCAAACCATTTCACTTCCTTATTGTGCAAACAATTTAGAGATTATGCCTATAGGATTTGTAGTACTTACAATATGCAAATTCATTGTCCTAAGAAAACAACAATGCCTGTGCGTTTTAAATTCAGAATCACATAGAAGCCATGACTATAGTATTTAAGGACTCTATTTCGTCTTAATTCTGAAATTTGTCAACTGCCTAATATGTAAAATTTGCTCGCGTGCACTTGTTTGTCTAATTGCGGAGGCTAATGTGAGCCTTTAAATGGATTTAATTGCAGTCCTATTTATTTTGATTTGTCGCTTAGTTTTAACATTTTGAGCAGCCTAAGTTAAGTCTAGAATCACCCATGATAGAGGTCCAAATGCCTCCTAAACCATAGGCGTGGGACGGGTAGTGCACGCATAAGGCACGATTTAGAATCAACTAGTGCACTTTAAGTAAAAACTTAAAGATAGTTATCAGGTAGCAGGAGATGATAGTCTGCACCCGCTGAATAATACGAGTAACAACCCATCTTGAGGGAGTTACAAAGTATTATTTATGTTGCACGGGGTGATCCTTAGACTAAAAATCTTATCTTTGAATCAAGTGTTTGTATTTATTCCAAGTCTTTTGATAATAAAATTTCCCAAATTTATCGTTCTCTATGTCTTTGTTTACCTGACTAATTCATATAATTTGAGTTCGGCCTGGACCCAAAGTTGTGGACCTCGAAGAGTGCCTAACACCTTCTCTTCGAGATAATTTCTATCCCTTACCCGATATTTGGTGACACAAACTAGTAAACCCAAGTTCTATGCAAATAGGTGCCCTAATGCACCTTAAAGCCGTTAGGTGGTGACTCTCCTCTTTTAACATTTCCTTAAAGGAGTTGTCACATGTCGAAACGCAATTTCGCGAGAAAATGGGGCGCGACAGCATGGCGAATCTGCTGGGTATATTTAGGCTCTTACCATAGCGAATTTGATTTATATGAATTAATCTTCCCTGATAAACATGTTTCCTTTTATCTTTATTATTGTTGTTACATGAATATCCCGCTCCCGTTTCCCTTTTATTGATGCATGCACACCCTTTTCTCATATTCTCCCTCTATTTGAAATCATATTAAAATGCAAATCCGAACCCTTATTGTCCTTTCTTTGCTCGAATTGGCTCTAACATGCGTATTCTTTTCGTACTTATTTGCTTCGAGTTGTCTTTTAAATTGCTACATCATGTCTCTCCCATCCTTACTCCCTCGCCTTACTTTATTACAACTTCCACATTGCGCAAACTAACTTCTTCTTGTTTTCCTTTCTTTTCATGTCTTTACGTTTCATTTTAGTACTGCATTTACTATTTTCATCATGCAAAAAATATTTGACAACGTGTTGTTTATCTTTTCATAAATCATGCTCCACATCATATTCCACTCGTTCCTAATTACTACCATAGCGGCACTTGATGAGTGTCAGTGCTCTTCCGAAATCACCCTTTAAATTTGAAAAGGCTTATTTGCGGTAAAACTAGTCGATCAGCAGTGCAGTCAATGGTTCCATGCCTTTCCTCTCAAGTTGTCCGCTTGAGGGTACCAGTCTAGACTCCTCTAGAAACCCCACTCTAATATTAACTGTGCAAGAATCATGTCCAAACCTAGTATGGGTTAGAACGCTTTCCACGTGATAAGCCGCTAAGGGAAGCCTTTTCCAAAGTCCGCCGGGATTTTCGTAATCCCAATGGACACAATCACGATCTGTGAATTATTTGGAGAAAACATGCCAATATGTCGATCCTTAATGTGTAAATAGTCAAATCCGGAGGGGGAGAAGCTAACTTTATTTGTTTTGCAGAAATGAGGCACGAAGTCCCTAGGTTCGGCATGGTTCAAAATATTCCACCTTTGCTGCTGGAATGGTGGAAAATCTCTCACCAAGTGACAAAAACCATGTAAAAAGAGTCCTTGGGAATTTACCCTCTTTATTAGACATTCAGCCAAACAATGCATTAATTGAGGCCGCCACCATGTTTTGGGACGAGAAAAGAGTCGTCTTCCATTTTGGAGACATAGAAATGACTCCTCTTTTAGAATAAATAGGAGGCTTCGCTGGATTCCCATGGGATAGCACTGGTTTGTTGGTGCCAAAAAACCGTACTTCCTGAGGTTTCTTGAAAATGATGGGTTTCAAGAAAAATGATGATTTACTCTGTCTAAAGAAGTCTTATATACCATTTGAGTTCCTTTACGAGCGTTACGGGCACAGAAGTCTTATATACCATTTGAGTTCATTGTCTGTTTTCTGGGGATGTTGATGTTTCCAATGTAGGGAGAAAGGATGATCCATATTGCCTAGCTATGGTCGCTAGGACTTTAATGGAGGGAATTGAGGGGAAAACTTACACCATTGTCCCTATGATTCTGGCTGAGATGTATCGGGCCTTAGACCGTTGCAAAAAGGGGTATGGGCACTTCGAGGGTTGCAATCTGTTTCTGCAAGTATGGTTGTTAAAACACTTTCAGAGAGGTGAATACCGTCAAGAACTTCCACGATGACCGTGGAATGACAACATAGCCTATCACCATCCGAAGAGAATGACTTTTATCCTAACCAGGTTTGCGCAACCAGGAAACGCTGTGAGCTGGGTACATTTCTTCAGCAATCTGACTGATGAAAAGGTGCATTGGATGTTCGAATGGTTCCCTAGAAGCAAGTTCATCATCAGGATGAGAGAGGCTCCTCATCTAGTGCTAATTGGATTGAGAGGAGTCTATCCTTATGCTACTATAAGGGTTATGAGGCAAGCTGGGAGAAAGCATGTTATACCGCGGGTTTCCAACAGGGTTTAGTACAAAGAATATTTCAAGGGAAACACCATTCCATTCAAGTTTGAGGCACAACATATGTGGCATTAAAAGATCATTGTGGAGAAAGATACCATCGATCCAGATCGGTATTACACCGGCCATGTGTACTTCTATCCATCATGGTTGGTAGATGATATAGCGGGAGATGTCAAGCCAGGGGTTAATTTGAGGAATAGGGTCATAGACAACGCTGCTGAAGCACAAGTCAAATACAGGTTGTTGCACAAAAAGGGTTTTCGAATATGAATCCAGGCATTTGGAACAACATAAAGTAGACATGGAAGAAATCAACGAGTGGAAAGGAATCGCTGCTAAATCAACAGAGAGGTTGGAATATTTGGAGTAGGGGTTGATGGAGCTTGAGGTAAATATGAGGAAGACGATCTTGGACTGTCAGAATGCAGAGGGAAACGAAAGAGGGCATCTAGCAAGGGCATATTTGCTGATAGGCATGCACGACTGGGGAACCTGATTGATGGAGCTAAGAAGGTCAAGCATGGAGAAGGTCCCTCAGGGACCAAACAGATAAGGAATAATGTTTTATTTGCTTTCTAGACTCATTTTAGACTTTGGTTGTAATAATGCAAATGCCATTAGTGACTTTTTATAATTATTGTCGTTTTAGTAGAGATTTGGTCCATTTATCACATTAATGAAATGATGCAATTACTGGCATCAATTTTCTCCAAATCTATATGTCTCTTAGGCCTACCTTGGGCACAATGAGGTCCCCAAAATTAGGACGCGAATTTAAAATTCCGCAATATGTGTTTAAATACCACCAATATCCCTTTAATACCACTTACTGACTTGTTTACCTTCTCCTTTTTCTTTTCTTTTGTTTATTCCCATTCCCTAAGGTTGGTTCGTGCATACTGGCATCATCAGCATATCATACCAGATCTAGAGGTCCTCCACCTCCTCCTCCTCCAAGTGATCCTAAAAACAAAGGAAAAGCTAAAATGGACGATATGAGTGGTATTCAGAAAGACAACTCTACACATGAAGAGAATGTCGAGACTTCGGATGGTCGGAGTACTCCGACACAGAATGACTTGGTCTTACGGTTAGAACAGAAAATATTGGAGTTATAAGGGAAACTTGAGCAGGTCCAGAACTTGGAAAACCTTTCTCTTACCCTGAACTTCCCCGACATCAACCAACAGAACGCCGAAAACCCAGCATCTCCCAATAACACACAAAATCAGCAGCCACAAAATCCTCCCGCACCTCATAATTATGCCACGCCTCCTCAAATCCTAATCCTCCACCAGTGCCGACCCCTCCACAACACCACCATCATCTGACCCAGTACCCATAAACCACCACCTACCACACTCCTCTAAATGCACCACAACCTAACCCTGATCCCCAAAACTCAACCGACAACCACCACTACGTCCAAATTCCTGGAGCCCATAAAAGCAACCTCATATACGTAGAAACCTTACCCCACACTCCACAACATACCCTCTATACACCAGAGTCTGTCGAGAAGGACCTGCTCATCAAGAACATGGCAGAGGAACTTAAGAAGCTTACTAGCCGAGTCCAAGGTGTCGAAGGTGGTAAAGGAGTTGAGGGTTTGAATAATGAAGATTTGTGTATTCATACAGACATAGAATTGCCAGAGGGTTACAAACCTCCTAAGTTTGAAATGTTCAACGGGACAGGTGATCCAAAGGTACATTTGAGAACATACTGTGACAAGCTCGTAGGGGTTGGTAAAGATGAAAGAATTCACATGAAATTATTCATGAGAAGCCTCACTGAAGATGCCTTGTCCTGGTACATCAGTCAAAACCCGTAGAAATGGGGTAATTGGGTAAACATGGCATCAGATTTTATGGCTCGGTCTAGGTTCAATGCAGAAAATGCGCCAGACATCTTCTACATCCAGAATCTTAAAAAGAAGCCGATGGTAACTTTCCAAGAGTATGCTACTCGGTGGAGGTCTGAAGCTGCAAAAGTAAGACCAGCACTAGAAGAAGAACAAATGAATAAGTTCTTCGTCCGAGCTCAGGATCCGCAATATTATGAGAGACTGATGGTTATTGAGAACAATAAATTTTCTGACATCATCAAATTGGGAGAAAGAATAGAGGAGGGGGTTAAGAGAGGAATGGTAATAGATTTTGAGGCACTCCAGGCTACGAACAAAGCCTTGCAGTCGGGCGATATTTCTAAAAAGAAGGAAGTAGGGGCAGTGATGGTGGCCTAAGGTATGAAGTCTCCTCTCACATACCAAACACCCCCACCCACATATCAGCCTTCACCTCCCAGATACCAACAACCCACCGCCACTTACTACACTTATAACACCCAGCCAACATACTATCATTCACCACTAGCCGGACAAAATTACCAAAAACCTAGGCCAAATTTTGACGGTAGACCGCCCAGACAATACACCCCAATTGCTGAACTCATCGACCAATTGTATGAGAGATTGAAGGATGCCGGTTATGTAACTCCCATTCCCGCTGTTGCCATGGAAAATTCTTCCCAGTGGGTCAACCCAAACAAGACATGTACCTACCACTCGGGCATGAAGGGTCATACCATTGATGAATGTCTCACTTTGAAGGATAAGATCAAGACGTTGATTTATACCAAGGTTATACAAGTAAAAGAGGCTACACCTAATGTCCGTAATAATCCTCTCCCGGATCATAGGGGCGAGGGGGTAAATGTGATAGAAACCGACGAAGAATGGGATCCAGAAGGGTCAATTGGGCTCATTCGTGAAGGGAATAGTCCTAAAATACCTCCAGTCACTCTCACACCTATTGTGGTATAGATTCAGCCATAGATTAAGGTTGAGGTAGCTGCACCAACTCCATTTGAGGTTGAAGTAATAACGCCCTCAGCCGCGCCAACTCCGTTCGAAGTGGAAGTGACCACGCCCTTCACCGTGACGGTAGCACCTACACCATCCTTTAATTCCAATGCTATACCCTGCGACTATATTGCAGAAGCGAGAATGAAAGGAAAGGGGAAAATGGAGGAATCCCTGCTCAGATATCCATTCTATCACTACTACAGAACCCTGAGGCACATAGGAATGCGCTGATGAAAGTGTTTAACGAAGCCTATGTACCCAACAACATTACTAGTGGGGAGATGGACAATATGGTAGGACAAGTATTGGAAATCCATAAGATCACTTTCCACGAAGATGAATGTTGGTTGATTTCCCAATGCACACGCAAGTGTACATGGTCGACATGTAATATAGGATTTTAAGTCCAGATATCGTACCCACAGGGACTTGTGATTAAC
>ML427703.1:9969-25051 GCA_005239525.1 Nicotiana knightiana
GTCCCACTTAGATATGACAGGGATCCCACCGGAGATAATCACTCATCGACTAAGTGTCGATCCCAGATTTAAACCGGTTAAACAAAAGATGAGGCCTCAGTCCAAGGTAAAGCACACATTCATCAAAGATGAGGTAACCAAAGTTCTTAAGATAGGGTCCATTAGGGAAGTAAAATATCCCGAGTAGCTAGCTAATGTAGTAGTAGTCCCTAAAAAGGGAAACAAACTTAGAATGTGTGTAGACTACAACGATTTGAACAAGACATTCCCTAAAGACTCTTTCCCATTGCCCAACATCGATCATTTGATCGATGCTACGGCCGGCCACGAGATCCTTACTTTTCTCGATGCCTACTCCGGGTACAATCAGATTTGAATGAACCCAAATGACCAAGAAAAGACTTCGTTTATCATGAAGTATGGTACATATTGCTATAACGTAATGCCCTTCGGGATACAAAATGTAGGGTCTACATACCAACGCCTAGTTAATAAAATGTTTGAACATCAGATAGGCAAATCTATGGAAGTTTTTATTGATGACATGCTAGTTAAGTCCCTGCACGCATATGACCGTTTGACTCATTTACAGGCAACGTTCGACATCTTAAGAAAGTACAACATGAAACTCAACCCCAAGAAATGCGCTTTTGGAGTTGGCTCGGGCAAGTTCTTAGGTTTCATGGTGTCCAATAAGGAATCGAGATCAACTCTGACAAAATCAAAGCCTTCGAGGAAATCACCATTGTAAACAATGTGAAAGTCGTACAACATCTAACCGGATGGATAGCTGCCCCACGTCGATTTATCTCGAGATCATCGGATCGGAGTCATCATTTCTTTTCCCTACTCAATAATAAGAATGACTTCACATGGACTACGGAGTGTCAACGATCCTTAGAAGAATTAAAACAGTATATCTCGAGCCCACCCTTGATTCATACTCCGAAGGAGGATGAAAAACTCTACTTGTACTTAGTTGTGTCCGAGGTAGCGGTAAGTGGAGTGCTGGTTCGAGAAGAACAAGGTAAGCAATTTCCTGTTTATTATGTAAGTCGGACCCTAGGAGATGCTGAAACCAGGTACCTACATTAAAAAAGTTAGCACTTGCACTAATAAGTGCATCTAGAAAATGAAAACCATATTTTCAATGCCACCCTATATGTGTATTGACTACATACCCACTTCGAAATATCTTGCATAAACTCGAATTATCGGGCCGATTGGCCAAGTGGGAAATCGAACTTGGAGGGTATTATATCGAATATCAACCTCGAACATCTATCAAGTCCCAAATTTTGGTAGACATCGTGGCTGACTTTATGCCTGCCCTCGTACCCGAAGTAGAAAAGGAACTCTTACTAAAAACGGGTACATCTTCGGGGGTATGGACCCTCTTCACGGACGGTGCCTCGAATGTGAAAGGGTCCAGGCTCAGTATTGTTTTAATACCATCTACGGGAAATATCATAAGACAATCTACCAAAACTTCTAAATTAACTAACAATGAGACCGAGTATGAGGCCATGATTGCAGGTCTCAAACTGGCCAAGGGCCTAGGAGCAGAGGTCATTGAGGCCAAGTGTGACCCCGTTTTGGTAGTAAACCAAGTAAATAGAAGCTTCGAGGTTCGAGAAGATAGAATGTAAAGGTACTTAGACAAACTTCAAGTGACATTGTATCATTTCAAGGAATGGACATTGGACCACGTACCTCGAGAACAGAACAGCAAGGCCGACGCACTTGCAAATTTGGGGTCGTCGGTTGAAGAAGATGATATTGTCCCGGGGACGGTCGTCAAATTGTCAAGGTCGGTGGTCGAAGAAGGCCATGGGGAAATTAATTCAACAAGTTTTACGTGGGATTGGAGGAATAAGTACGTCAAATACTTGAAGCACGGGAAGCTCCTCTCGGGCCCAAAAGAATAGAGAGCCTTACGAGCCAAAGCATCTCGGTTCTCACTTCATGAAAATGGAACATTATATAGAAGAACCTTCAACGGACCACTGGCAGTGTGTTTCGGACCGGGGACACCGATTATGCCCTACGAGAAATCCACGAAGGCACATGTGGGAACCACTCTGGTGCCGACTCTTTGGTTCGCAAGGTTATTAGAGCAGGGTATTACTGGGATAGCATGGAAAAAGATACTAAGGAGTTCGTTCGAAGGTGTGATAAATGTCAAAGGTTCGCACCGATGATTCATCAGCCCGGTGAACAACTCCATTCGGTCCTATCCTAGTGGCCATTNACTAGTGGTCATTTATGAAATGGGGGATGGACATCGTCGGCCCCCTACCAACGGCGCCAGGTAAAGCTAATTTTATTTTGTTTATGACTAACTACTTTTCAAAATTGGGTGGAAGCGCAGGCCTTCAAGAAAATAAGAGAAAAAGAAGTCATTGACTTCATATGGGACCACACCGTGTGTTGGTTCAGGATACCTGCCGAGATAGTATGCAACAGTGGGAATCAATTCATCGGCAACAAAGTGAAAAAATTCTTCGAGGACCATAAAATCAAAAGGATCCTATCTACGCCCTATCACCCAAGCGCAAACGGCCAGTCCGAGTCCACAAACAAAACTATCATTCAAAACATGAAGAAGAGGTTGAATGATGCTAAAGGGAAATGGAGATAAGAATTGCCCGAGGTGCTATGGGCATATCGAACAACGTCAAAGTTCAGCATGGGGAAACCCCATTTTATTTGGTGTATGGGTTCGAAGCATTGATTTCGTTCGAGGTCGGGGAACCTAGCATCAGGTTTCAGCATACTACCTAGGATTCGAACCATGAGGCTATGAACACTTGTCTCGAACTTTTAGATGAAAAGCATGAAGTTGCACTCATCCGAATGGCCGCGCAAAAGAAAAGGATCGATAGGTATTACAACAGAAGGGAGAACCTTTTCCATTTCGGAGTCGGGGACTTAGTTCTAAGGAACGTCACCCTCAATACTCGAGACTAAATTAAGGGAAACTAGGTCCCAATTGGGAAGGACCGTACTGAGCCCTCGGAGTCGTAGGTAAAGGATCCTACAAAACTTAGCACAATGGAAGGAGAGAAACTACCAAACAATTGGAACATATCACTACTCAAATGATATTATTGCTACGGTATGACCTTCTCCCCTTTATCATTTGGATTTAAGATTAACTCCTTGCAGATGTTCGACTGGAGATATCGAAGCATCCTTCAACTCGAAGACCTTGGGTTTTAAAGCATGCGTTTCACTCTTTTTCCCTTAGATAGGGTTTTATCTCAAATGGGTTTTTCCGGCAAGGTTCTTAATGAGGAAACATTTATATGCTACCTAAGGGGAATTCAACAAAGTATTCAAGGCTTCTTTTCATTCAACCTTGAATACTGGGGGGCATCACCCTCGGAGGTTGTATTTTTGAAGAAAATAATCCATGCCAATGAAGGCCTCGATAGGAGAACTTTGTAATGGGCCAAACAGTCAAATGAACCGTGTGCATATAGAATAATCGAGCCCCCAATGGAAAAACATGTATGCATGTATCAATTATTCAAAGAAACATTTTTGCTATATTAAAACACTTTGTGTTTCAATGAAATCTACTATTATACGAGTTTCACACTTATAATTCTACGAGAAACGGCTCAAGGGCCATAACAAAAATGCACCTCGAATACTCGGGACTGTCATCGACATTCAACACATCGATTCATCAAAAAATCGAACTCATGATAAAGGGCTTCGATAAAACCACCCCTCGAATAATTCTTAGGCTTCGATAATATCAGCCTTCAAAAAAACCTCAAGAGGTATCCAATTATCGTTACACAGCGAATTAAAAACGAGTTCCCAATCGATCGAACCTTTGAAAAATCCAACGAGTACAAAAAACACATGCTAAGGCATACCAAATTTTTCACTAAGTCTTTTAGCCGGAAAGAAGGAAAAACTATAGCCACTTTAGAGGCCGGATTGGTCCAACCTAAAATAGCCTAAGGGACAACCTAAAAGAGCCTAAGGGACAACCTATCTTCGGGGAATTCCTCCTCCTCGGGGACTTCGTCTCCATCTCCCTCACTTTCGGAGCCGCTGGCAGAATCCTCGTCGGTGGAGAGCAATGCAGCTGCCTTTTCTTCCAAACTCTTTACCTTCTCGATGTCGGCCGAGAGGTCGAATCCTCTAGCGTGCACCTCCTCGAGAGTTTGTCTTCGGGATTCAATCCTAGTATGGTTGATGGCACATGTTAACTTGAGCTCAGTTGCGGTAAAGGTCTCCTGTGCCCGAGCATTAGCAGAAGCAGCATCGGCTTGATACGAGGACACGAATGCCTCAGCCTCAGACTTGGCTTTAGCAAATTCGGCTACTGCTTTAGCTTGAAGGTCCTCAAATTTGCGGCTCTCCTATTTTGCACTTCGGAGCTGGTTGACCGAAGCCAGCTTTTCATGAAGAGTGTCCTTTTTTTAGGCGAGACGGTCCATATGTTGTCTCCACCCAACGGTTTCAGCCTCTTTGGTTTTGAGCTCCTCCCCAAGTTTCTCCACCAGGTCGGCCTTCTGTTGGAACCGCAAAGTTAAGGCATTAGATACCAGAACAAGTGGACAAGAATTAGGCCCACAAAAGCTATATTACCTGCTCGACGAGCTCGACCCGCTCTTGGGAAGCCTTCTCCAAACCAGCTCGAAGGACGCTGATTTCCCCCTCTCTTTTGGCGTATAGAGCCTTGAGGTCACCCATCTCTAAAATGAGCTTCTTGAGATCAGCTTCACAAAAGGCAAGCTCAACCCGAGACTTGGAAAAATCTTGATTGAAAAGCATCATAGCCTTATCACAAAGAAAGGGAGTCAGAAAGACAAAAATCAAACTCTAAACATAATTTTTAAGGCAAATTTTACCTGTTTGAAATGCTTCTCAGCCTTCTCAAAAATGAATGAGGAGTCAAGGTCGGGGCCCTCTTCGATTCCAGTGAGGTACTCCTGAAATATTTCATTCCCCCTGTGGGATGTTCCCACATCGGAAGTCCTCATATCTTGGGCGTCCCGTCAGAGAACACCGGGCCTGGCAGAGAATCGTCCACATCGATTACCCTGAATGATTCAACCGGAGCATTATCTCGCCTTCGAAGAACCTCAGGGTTGAGCTCTCTGAGTTCATTAGCTTCGAGGTTGTCACTTGCCGGCTCGGGGACTTTGCTCGAGCTCCCCTTAGAGATCTCCTCGGCTCTAGGTTGAACCATATCAGCAGCCTTTGGTTCAGTGGCCTTCGAGGCGCTAGTGCTTTTCCCTTTTCGAGTTATTAACGAGCGGTCATTATCTTCTCTCGCTACGGCGTTTCTCTCCTCTTCCTCAGCACAAAGACGTTAGACAGTTTCCGGAGATATGACCAAAGTATCGGCCTTGGGATTTTGAAGCTTCGTTTTCTTTGGCCTCGGGGAATTCGCCAGCGACCCTTTCTTCCTTTTCTTTTCCTTGGCAGGTTTTAGGGCTTCTTCCTCACCGGGTGGGGGTGGCCTCATTGAAACAACATCTTCGAGGCCTGCATAAAAACAAAAGTAAGTATTTCGCTAAGGAACTCATATATGCAAATAATGAAGACTCACCGTGGTTTTTGGCCTACCATAAAATCACGCTAGTTGCGCTCGGCGTAGGAGGTTGTGGAGGCCAGTTGCCTAACCCAGCCCAAGAGGTCCGCAACCGCATCTGGAAACCAAGCAACAGTTGCATCATTATAAGAAGATTAGTTCGAGAGAAAGTAGGAATATCAAACTGATAAATCGCCCTCGATAAGCCTGTACTTACATTTCATATTCCATTCTTCGGGGAATGGCATCCTTTTAGCAGGAATCAGGTCGGAGGTCCTGATTCGGACAAAGCGGCTCATCCACCCTCGGTCCTTGTCTTCATCGATGCTGGAGATGAAAGACTTTGAGGATCGGCGTTGCATCTTTATCAGACCACCTCGATAGAGACGAGGGCTGTATAGCCTAATTAGATGGTCGAGGTTAAAATATATCCCCCCGACCTTACTCGAGAAATACCTTATTAAATGGACGATTCGCCAGAAGGAAGGATANTGGAGATGAAAGACTTTGAGGATCGACGTTGCATCTTTATCAGGCCACCTCGATAGAGACGAGGGCTGTATAGCCTGATTAGATGGTCGAGGGTAAAATACATCCCCCCGAACTTACTCGAGAAATACCTTATTAAATGGATGATTCTCTAGAAGGAAGGATAATTTGGCCAAGCGTCACTTGATACTGTTGGAAAAAATCAAGAATCACTGGGTCTATGAGGGGCAGAGAAGGGTAAACGAGTAAGTATACACACTCAGTTACCCTATTTTGTGAGGGGTAATATCCTTTTCAGAGGAAGGGATATTTCCCTAACTACAGTCCGCCTTCACCTGGTCGAGTTCAGCTCTAGTTATCAAATTGATATATCGAGATATAGGTTCACATTGACCCGGGACCGAAGCATGCCTGTCGATTTTAAAGTTGGACGATTTTTTACAGTCGACTTTGATCTAAAAAAAAAGTAACACATCTAAATACAACTTATGAACTTTATCTATTTTTTGTTTTTCAAAAAAGAAAACATGAAAATTAAACAGTTTTAGATATGTGTTTATTGATTTTCAGGATACCAAGATATTCTGATTTAAAAAGTATTCTGATTATTGTATACGGTCGAAATCAGGGAGCCCGATTTTGCAGGCTCGAGATGTGGCCTCGAGGGTGGAAGTTCAGAGAAGCTCGAGCCCAGGTTCGAAAGTGCAGTAAAAGGCTCGAGGGCATGGATGTTCGATGAGCATCGAAGCCGGATATGACCGATACCAAATAATGTCGTTGTGAGTTTGTTACGGAAAAGACAAGATTCTTGCCACGTCCCCAGATATCATGACGTAAATCTCGGGATAGATTTGTACGAATTAGTACAAATCCATACTAGGTTGTTATACAGCTGTACCAATAAAATTCCTTACTGTAAATATAAATGTACCATATTTAAGGTTTTTCCTCCTATATAAAGGGGACCCAATCATTTCTAAAGAGGATCTAATCATTGCCAAAGAGTATACTATCTCACTTTTCTCGTTTACTGCTCTTCAGAATCATTTTTTACCTTTAGTATACTTACTTTACTATTCTTGTTTTATTGCTCCTAACTCACCTCGAGGTCATCGAGCTCGAGGTCTCTACTGCTCTAGCAACACCGGTTTGGTTCATCAATTCTTCTCATTCATACTCTACATTACTTGTTTATTAATTAGTATTAGACTAGATCACATTTCTTTAAAGTCACAAATCAAATTTAATTGTTACTCGTATTTTCGAGCTAAACAGTTATAATATTGAAAAAATCTGTAATCTTAGTAAGCAAATTCAAACTATACACCATTATCTTACTTATGTTGTACCTACTTCTCATAATTAAATCTCTTTTAATTTGATAAATCTACAGTTAATTTTTTTTCAGCTTATTTTTCTACACCAAAATTTCATGTCTTCATTAGTTTTCCAAAATTGTATAGAGGTAAAAAAGGATAAATTTTCAAAACTAAAACAATAAAGATTTTAGAAAGTTAAGTGAAGTTCAATTCGTTGACCTACTTAAATAAAAAAAAACATTATAAGAAAAAAGATAAATATACTGAGCCATCAATTAACATTGGATAAAAATCGCTTTAGCTTGCGCTAGAAACTATATTACATTCGTTAGACGTAAAAGTGTATAAAATTTTGTAATATATCTTTTTGTATAATATATATTTATTTTTCCATTATTATTTTGAGAGCGGCTATATATATATTGTTATTTTTCCATTAACACATTATTAGTGCGTGTTCAACTGGACTCGTGACTACTTACTCCATAACTTGTTTTAACACACAATTGAAAAAATAAATACAAATAATATTTTTAATATAAAAAGTATGTAAGAATAATATTGAATTTTGTGAAAGTAATAATTATCCCGCTCTTTTCTTTTAAGGTAAAAAAGTTTTTTCACTTAAGAATAAGAGGAGATTTTGTCGCTATCTTGATAATCTCTTTCTGGTTACATTTGAAATATTTTCCTCTTATTTTAGGTGTATAAAACTTACCGCCGTTCATCAAAACGTATTTTATTTCTAGTCTTACAAAATCTTTCTCGTAGTTATTGTCAATCTTGGAGTACAACTCTCTATCGATAACTAGAGATTCATAAATTTTTTCGTAGAATCGTTTCTAGTCGGAGCCCCAGATAGGAGATCTTTCTTTTTTGGTGGATTTGATAAGAAGGCTTACTTTGCCGGTGAGATTTCATTGNACTCTATCGATAACTAGAGATTCATAGATTTTTTCGTAGAATAGTTTCCGGTCGGAGCCCCGTATAGAAGATCTTTCTGTTTTGGTGGATTTGATAAGAAGGCTTACTTTGCCGGTGAGATTTCATTGTTGATTTTGATTGAATTTTATTTGTACAATGTGTTATCTGTGTATTTGATTATGTGTGAAATGAAATTGAATAAAATCAGCATTGAGAATGTATCACGAACGTTATTTTAGGTAAAAAGGTTCATTCCAATTCTCTTGTTTTAATTTATGTGCTGAAATGCTATGACTCCCTAAATCTGCATATTTCTTTCAATAGATTGATTAATGCATCTTTTTATTTTTTATCAAATAGATCGACTGATGTTTTTCACTTGTGGACTTATAAGTTGCTCGATCTAGGGGTGTCAATGGATATTTAAAAATCGACTAAACCGATCGAATTGATCTTTTGGTTTTTTCAATAAAATCGTAGGGTTTTATATAAATCTATACATGTACCGATAATTAGGGAAGGTTTTTTATTTATGACAATAAATCGAATAAATACAGAACCATATTGATTAAATTTACATGTGAATCATATATTAATATATCGAGTTTAAAAATAATAAAGCATTAAATTTTTTCCTTGGGTCGTGGAATTATGAAAACAGTTTCAAGCCAACAAGTAATTAAATTGAAAATCCTAATTCCCAAACTTATTATACTAATCCTACTGAGATTAAATAATTTCGAGCATATTCACTAGGTAGACACAAAGTATTCTAGTGATTATGAGTAACAAACTATAATATATTGAATATGTTTCCTTTCGTATGATTTAATTTTTTTTTTTTTTTTGAATATTTAATCTTCTACGGACTTTATTTTTAAGTCCAAGCTTGGTTAATATCTTTTCACTTGTGTGATTTATATAGTTTTTTTGTCTTTGCTTAGTTTCTTTTACGTTGTTGTAGAATAGTTGATGGATCTATCTCTAGCCATCTTTCATGTTTTCTTAATTCATCGCTCTATAAATAGTAAAAATATCTAGAGAGTTTTGCTAAGTCCTATAAAAATACATATGTTATTTTATTCTACTTCTACTAGTGATTTTTACATGATATTTAAAAAAATACCGAAAATTAACCGGACCGTACCGATATCGAAGAGAAACCGACATGATTAGGACGGGTTTGAAAAGTCTAAATTTGGTTATACATAATAGAATAACAGAAAATATGGTATAATACAATTTTTATAAAATAACCGTCCGAACCGAACCAATAACACCCTCGACCTGCCAAAGTTTGACTATGTTTAGCGGTTTACATATTTACATATAGATAGGTCAAAATTAACAGCCATAACTTTGACTTTATATAGCAAAAAAATTTGATAGTAATTAGTGGAGTTCGAAACTTATCGATGTATAAATTTTAAAACAATTATTAGGTCAGTTATAATTATATCTTCACATATCAAAATAAAAAGATATTGCATTCAACTAAGCATGAAGTTTAAAATGTATTTGGCTTAAACATCATATTAATGTTAAGTGAAAAATATTACAATAATAGGCAAAAAGTTAGTTTGATAAAGAACATATAACATCAACATTTAGAATTTCATAAGTGTATTTGGATTCTTAAAATTGTATAAATTTTAGAGAATAATCTTATTGAATATACCTTGTCAAATATTTTAGAATATATCAAAACAGAGACAGTGTCATATAAATTAAAATAAATAAAGTAATTTTTTATATGAATATTTACGGAAATTGGATAATTGATTGGCCTAGTCCATGCAAAACTTACTCATTCTTCAATTGTACTATGTACCTAGGGTACCAAGTAAATCAAAAAGGCAAGAAATGGAAACAAAATAGAGCAACAAAACCTAAAATTTACCAATTTTTGACACTAATTATAGTCACTATAATATAGTGTCATTTGAGCAGGACAGCTACTCTCTCTCTTTCTACCTCTTCAGTTACTATTCCAATAAAATTTGCATTTATAAAAACAAGAATCAATGTGGAAAGAGTAACAAATCACTATTTATTATGTTTCATACATGCATTTCTAGATCTGGAAAATTTTGCATACAACTGTTATTTGACCTCCTTATGAGTTATCTCCATTTGTTTCTTGTCAAAGGCAGGAGGAAAAGGAAAAAATGGCTAGAAGATCAATAAAACAGAAGAAACAGGAAAGCAGTTCTAGTTCTTCTTGGACTCCAGAATCTTCAGACAGTAGCACTGACTTGCATTATAGTTCAAAGTTACCAAAAGGCTATCTTAGTGAAGAATATGAAAGTTCTTCAATGAGGACAAGAAGAAAAATAAAGTGCGAATCGGAAAAGGAGCAATATGTTATAGATGAACCATGTCCATCTGAGAATAATCAACGTTCTGATGTTTTAAGTGAGGAAAAGTTTAAATGGGGAAGAACAAAAAGAGCAAAGAGAGGTAGAACTAGGAATTCAACAAAAGGAAACGACCAAACATAGAGGAGAACAACAATACTTTCATGGCTAAAGTTTTTGTCATGGAAGAAGGGGAGCCAAAAACAAAGCAGGGGAACATAAGGAAACAAGGCATACTTTGTTCATGTTGCTATAATGTTTTCACAGTAGCAGACTTTTGTACTCATGTTGGAGCCAACAACAACAATATACCTAGTGTAGTCCTACAAGTTGGGTCTGGAAAGGTAGAGCGTATGCATACCTTACCCCTACGTTTAAGAAGGCAGAGAAGCTGTTGCTGGTAGACCGTTGGCTCAGTACTCATGCTGGAGGAACATCTAGTAAACCTTATGACAAAATTTTCATTGCTGAAACATGCTCTTCTCTCTTGTGTTGCATGATTCAAGCTTGGGATATTCCAGAAGAACGTAATTATCGTCGATTTAATTTGATTGAATACAAGGAGGATGCTAGTGACACTTCGAATGATGCTTGTATGATTTGTGCCGATGGAGGTGATCTAATATGTTGTGACAAATGCAGCACTACATATCATTATGTTAAGTTCTTGGGACTAAAGGTAACAAAATTAAAATCTTTTACTACATAGTTATATATCTAAAGGGCAGTCTAGTGCATTGAGCTCTCACTATGCACAGGTACGGGGACTCGTGACCTTCTGGTCACATGGAAGCAACTTTACTAGTTACGCGAAGATACGTAACCCTTCCCCTTGACTATATAGTTTAAATCATATTGACACTGATAAATTTTGGAGTTTCTGTATTGCAGGAGGTTCCTAAAGGGTCATGGTATTTCTCATTTTGTGTCTGCAAATTCTGTGGTGAACCTGCTAAAGAAAATGATTATTTGCTGAAATGTTCTCACTGTGAGAAAAAATGTAAGAAAGGTTTTTTTTAAAATTTTTGTTTCCTGGTAAAAACTCTTTTCCTCTGGGAATCGAAACTTAAAATAAAACAATATCCCTTATTCTGTAGATCACTGGGAGTGCCATCTAGCCAGAGTGAAAATCAGCATAGACATTAACAACCCCCCACAAGGCACATTCTGTGACAACAACTGCAGTGAGGTAATACGCTCAATATCTTAAAGCAGTTAATTTTGATAGAGTTGTACTTTTGAAACTTTATCTTTTTCTATGACGGTGGTGTCTAAGTAAGTTTACCTCCCACCAACACAAGCAACAGCGGATTTAGGGGGGCGGAAGAACCCCGTTCGCCGTAAAATTACAGTATACATATAATGCAAAATTCATTTTGTGCCACTATATATTATATTTTGAATCCCCTGACACAGCCCAAAAGCATCGCTCAACGGTCAAGGGGCTTCAAAACCTTTGTGAGTTCGCTACTTGGATTCCCACTGGCCACAATTTCTTTTAATATTTTCTTTTTTCAACCCCCTCAGTGTGTAAGAACCAAAGAGTTGACAACAATTTCATAGAAACCGTAAATGCGTGGATTTTAGAAGCTAGGCAGAAGGCAACCATTAACATGATTGAGATATAAGGATTAAGCTAATGAACCAGTTGAGGGAGAGAGAAGAATTTGCTAGATTATAGGCTACATCTTTCAGTCCACATAGCATGAAGTTATGCAATGAGTACCTGAAGATAACTAATAAATGTGTTGTTAACTCCAATTGTGAATTTGGATATGAAGTCACGGAAGAGGGAGATAGGCACACTGTTAATATGGCTATCAAGATATGCACATGTAGGATATGGGATCTCACTAGAATTCCATTCCCCCATTCCATTAAAACCATCCAGTACAAGAAGATGGATCCTTTGAATGGAATAAATTGGTGGTATAGCAAAGAAGCATACATTCTTACTTATAAACACATATTGCAGCCAGTCAAGGGTGAAAATTTTTGGAAAGTTGAAGAATCTCAAGTAATGAAACCCCCGGAGTTAGTCAAATTGGCTGGGAGGCCTAAAATCAAGAGAACAAGGCAAAAATATGAAGCAATTAAGAGGCAAGGTGAGTGTGGAGTTTCTAGGAAGGAAGAGTTATGACGTGCAGCAATTGTGGAGAGACAAAGCATAATGCCAGGGGATGTGACAAGGTAATAATTAATTTAGTACATTATTTCACTCATTAATGGATTTAGCTAACATCTAAATTGTTTAGTAGCCAGCCAACAAGGAGAAAAGGCAAAGAATTCTTGATGAAGATGAAGAAGTGGGGCAACATCCATAAGAAGAAATCAACCTTACTGCACCCCAATGTATTCAAGCAAGTCAAGGACCAGAGTTTGCTTTCATGCCTACACCAAGTGTCTATAGGGAGAATTAAAGTTGTGCTACTGTTTTTGAGCATCCGGAACTAGAATATGAACCATTTATAAGGCCTATGGTTATGTCAGAGACAACAACCATTACAACCTTCAGGATCAAGGGTAATTGCATTCAAAGGTGATCATAATGGTTTAAGTGCTCTATCAAATCTTACTTATTCACTATGAAGCCTCACATGGAAGGGAAATCTGCTATTACTGGAGGACAATTGGAAATGCAAAGTAGGCAAAGAATTGAGAAGTTGGTACCAAGGAAGAGAAACAAATGATGTGTGGTAGTAGTCTTCATTTGGGCTTGTAGTTACTGCATTGTGATAGTATAATCAACTATTATTTTTTGTTTAATTTGATGGTAAATTGGAGGTCTTATTATGACCAAGTGTCTGTAAGTTTTTTGGGGTCATAATTTTGCATCCAATAGTCCATAAAGCTAAAATTTGCTATTTGTGTAGTGCTGCTGGACAGATTTGTTTACTGCTCTGGTTATGAAATTTTTAGATTTTAGTTATGTTGTTAAGCAAAATGTAGATGTAACGCCTCAACCGTCCGTTTTGCGTTATCGGACCCCGTTGCCCTAAATGAAACTTCTCATAGCGGCTTATTATGATTTGTGACTTGCGGGGACAGGTGGTCGAGATTCGGAGGTGTTTAGAGTGCTATAGGAGCATTTGGTTCCTTATGGTTGGCCTTTAAGTCCATGTTTGACTTCGGTCAATATTTTTAATAAACGACCTCGGAATCGAGTTTTGACGATTTCAGTAGCTTCTTATGATAATTCTAGACCTGGGCGTATGTTCGGAATGAGTTTCTGATGACCCGGGAGCGTTTCAGCGCCCAATATTGAAATAAGAGCTCCTTAAGTTCTTATTATGGTTTGGGACGTGTATTTTTGATATCGAGGTCCGAACGGAATTTCGAGATCGGGAATAGTTTCCTTATGTCATTTATGACTTGACTACAAAATTTGGTGTCATTCCGAGTTGTGTAGGTCAGTTCGGCGCGTTGTTAGCGAAGTCAAGAAAACTTAAAGTTCCTAAGTTTGGTTCTAGGGGTTTTGAGGTGTGATTTTGAGTTTTAGCGTTGTTTTGGGTGTTCCGAAGGCTCGAGCGAGTCCGTATTATGATTTGGGACTTGTTGGTATATTTGGACGTGGGTTCGGGTGGGCCCAAGTTCCTCCCGGACACCACACGAGGCCAAAAACTAGCTGAAATAGCTGATGGTGCACCTGTTCAGATGTGACCGCATGTGTGGTTGCCCAATCACAGGTTCGGGACCGCTCCTGCAGTCCCAGCCTCGCAGATGCGACCCTCAGCGGTCAAGCCAATTCTCGCAGGTGCGGACAAAGTTTCACAGGAGCGGAGCTGCAGGTGCGGTCTCCACTCCGCAACTGCGGGCCTCAGGCTTCCTCGTCCATTTTCGCAGGTGAAAACCTTGGCTCGCAGGTGCGAGACCGCAAGTGCGGAAACACTATTCAGACAGTGTGTTTTTATACACGAGATTTAAGTCATTTTCCTTATCTTCATCTTCTTCCTTGGGATGATTTCCACCATTTTAGAGAGGCAAACGAGCTTGTCATTGGAGGTAAGTAAATTCTACTCTAATATTAGCTTCATGCATGGATTACTAGCTTAATTAACTACCTTAATTAGTGAAAAATCATTAATAGGGTAGTAACCTAGGGCTTTCGATAATTTGAGAATATTCCCGTGAATTAGCTATGAAATCAAGTAGAAATTATGTATTAATGGTCCTTAGGCTATGGGTGAGTATTTCCTTCGAGAATTTTTGGAATCCGAGCATGTGGGCCCGGGGTTGGATTTTAGAATATCTTCAAGAATGGCGAATTGACTTAGTAGTAGGAGAATTTCCATACTTTGAGCATAAATTAATGAATGTGTATAACATTTGGCTAGTTTCGAGTCCTCGAGTGTAGAGTTCGGAGTTTCGGGCGCGTTCTTGGTCCGGGGAGTAGATTCGACACGAGGTGAGTCTCCTTTCTAACCTTGTAAGAG
>ML427703.1:25768-36238 GCA_005239525.1 Nicotiana knightiana
GTGCATAGCTACTACTATGTTATGTTGGGTAGTTCTAGGACTCACGGGCATGCTTATAATTGCCTTACATGTATTTATAAACGTATTTTGAGTTGCTTATTATCTTTGATTTGGCATGAGAATATTAGGAAGCTGTGGTCCATGATATATCGCTTAGGTTCTTGCCTTAAAGAATGATCTATGATAATTCCCTAAAAATTGATAATTTTATGTATGTATGTGACACCGCGTCACATGTATAATTCGTGAGCGGAATAACCCTACTATTATGTCAACCGCGTCGCATGTTCGATTCGCGAGCGGGGTAATAGATGCATCTATGGTTCGAGTTGTTTGACCCTCGGCAGTGCACATTTATTTTTTGTGACGTTTCGACCGTATGTTTCCGGCCTATTATGTGCTGTATGATTTACTGGGAATTTGTTGTAATTGTATAAACTGGTTCATGTTAATAAGGGAATTCAGTACATTATGTGCTAGTGAAATTTGACGTATAAAGCTAAATACAACTATACTTGATAATTTATCTCTTTATGATTTCTATGACTGCTATGCATGCCTAGTCCCTATTAATTCATGTTATTTAGAAAATGTTGACCCTGACGATCCTTGGAAGCACCTTGGAGTGTTTTTTTGCTTATTTCCCGTCTAATTCTTTCAGATAGTGGGATTGTATATTATGTATTGTATATTCTGTTAATATGCCCGTAGGACTTGTGACACTAGTTCCTGGCACACATGTAGTTGTTATTTTGTTTACGGGTCTGTATATATATACATATTGGCTCATTCCTCTTCGTGGCTATTTTGATTAAAACTGGCTATTATCCTTGTCGAATCAAGTTTTAGCTTTTAAAAGCTAAGTATATTTTAAAGTGTTTAATCTAATAAGAAGGAACCTTTACTAAATTAAGAGTCGGCTTGCCTGACCCCGCTGTTGGGCGCAATCACGACCCCGGTTAGGATTTTGGGGCGTGACAACATGGTATTAGAGCACTAGGTTCACGTAAGTCTCACAAGTCACAGGCAAACCTAGTAGAGTCCTGCAGATCGGTACGGGGACGTCTGTAATTATCTTCGGGAGGCCATAGGGTGTTAGGAAAACCTCTCCTTACTTTTATTCTATCGTGCAATAAATGGTTTACTAAATTTCATTCTTCTATTTCTCCCACAGATTGTGAGGACGCGTGCATCCGATGTTTCAAACCCGGGAGGGGCCGCTACCCCCGTTGTTCGAGGCCGTGGCAAAGGCCGGGGGAGGGCACCAGCCTGAGGTAGGGGACGAGGGCGTCCCTGAGCTATTCCAGTCATACCACCACCAGAGGACCCTACTATAGAGGATCAGGGTGAGGTGTCCCCAGCAGGTCCTGCTCCAGTGGACTTTTTGACGGTGCCAGGATTCTAGGAGATCATGGGCCGTATGATGCGATTCATGGACACTATGTCCCAGGATGGTTTATTTCCAGCGGATCCTGCCACATATCATGCAGGAGGGGGAGCCCAGACCCCTACTTCCCAGGTTGCAGGCCAGACCGCAACACTTTATCATACCCCGGGTACACTGCCCACGGGCGGAGCCCAGCCAGTAGCAGCAGCACCTGAGCTGAGATCCGCTGCGGACGGCGATCCGCAGAAGTTACTGGATGGGTGGACCCGATTGCGCCCTCCTATCTTCGGGGGTGAGAAGGGCGAGGATGCCCAGGACTTTATTGATAGGTGCAGGGACAGACTGCACAACATGAGGATTCTGGAGTCCCATGGAGTGGACTTCACTACTTTCCAGCTTGAGGGCAGGGCCTGCAAGTGGTGGCAGCCCTATATCCTGGGTAGACCAACAGGTTCCCCTTCCATCACTTAGGAAAAGTTCACTCAGCTGTTCCTGGATAAGTATATTCCCCCCCTCCGAGAGGGAAGAGCTGTGATATCAGTTTGAACATCTGGAGCAGGGGCAGATGTTAGTGACAGATTACGAGGCCAGGTTTTTTGAGTTGTCCCGTCATGCCCTTATGATATTTCCTACTGATGTTGAGAGAGTGTGGAGATTTTTAGCAGGGCTGCACTTAGGTATTAGGGTCAATACGGCCCGAGAGGTGGAGATGGGGACTCCCTATCAGCTTGTGGTTGAGATAGCTCGCCGTATTGAGGGTTATCGTTCCAGAGGTAGAGAGCAGGGTCAATAGGATTAGAGGGCTAGATTTTGAGGAGATTTCAGAGGTTCCCCAGCCAGGGGTAGAGGTCAGTTTGGTAGAGGCTAGTCTAGCAGGCCTCCATATTCAGCTCCTCCGCCACCTCCCCGTGGTGCTCCAGTGAGGCCCTATTTCAGTGCCATGCCAGAGAGTTCCTACTGCCCACCAGCCATTCAGGGTTCCTCAGGTGGGTATTCCGGTCATCAAGGGTCTTCTATTCCTTACTTCAGTGCCATGCCGGACAGTTCTTCCCATCCCCTAGCTGTCCAGGGTCCTTCGTCAGGGCAGTAGGCCATGCCACCAGCTAGATGTTATGAGTGTGGGGACCCAGGCCATATGAGGAGGACTTGTCCCCGGCTTCAGGGCAAGGCCGTTCAGTAGAGCTATCAACCTACATTTTCAGCACCGGCGGTTTGTCCACCCAGAGGTGGAGGGCAGACTGGTAAAGGTCGTCCCAGAGGTGGAGGCTAGGCAGGGGGAGCTCTGCCGGCACCTATTCATGCCAGTGGAGGTCAGCCAGCTCCTGTTCATTCTGGCGGGGGTCAGTCTTCCGGTGCTCCCAGCTAGATTGTATGTTATCCCGGCCAGACCAGATACAGTGGCCTCAGACGCCGTGATCATAAGTATTATTACAGTATGTGGTAGACATGCATCGGTGTTATTTGGTCCAAGATCCACTTATTCCTATGTTTCGGTCTTATTTTGCTTATTTTCTGGATGTCCCTCGTAAGTGCTTAGGTTCCCCTATTTATGTGTCCACTCCTATGGGCGATTCTGTGGTTGTAGACCGGATTTATCGGTCCTGTGTGATTTTGTTTTGTGGATTCGAGACTCGAGCGAATCTCTTATTGCTCTAGATGGTTGATTTCGAGATTGTTTTGGGCATGCATTGGCTATCTACTTATCATGCCGTGCTAGATTGCCATGCCAAGACAATTACTTTAGCCATGCCCGAATCACCTAGGCTGGAGTGGAGAGGTTCCTCAGTTAGTACAGCAAGCCGTGTTATTTCATTCTTGAAGGATCGACATATGGTCGAGAAGGGTTGTCCGGTCTATGTTGCTTATGTGTGGGACACCACCGCCGAGTCTCTGACGATTGTATTCAGTGCCAGTTGTTTGAGAATTTGCTGATATATTTCCTTCAGACCTTCCGGGCATGCCTCTGGATCGTGATATTCATTTCTGCATTGATTTAGCTTCAGGCACCCAGCCTATATCTATTCCTCCGTACCGAATTGCTCCGAAAGAGTTGAAGGAGCATGTTGAAGAGTTGTTAGCTAAGGGGTTCATCAGGCCGAGTGTATCGCCGTGGGATTCTCTAGTTTTATTTGTGAAGAAAAAGGATGGGTCCATGCGGATGTGTATTGATTACCGCCAGTTAAACAAAGTTACCATTAAGAACAAGTGTCATTTGCCTCGCATTGATGATTTTTTTGACCGGTTGCAAGGTGCTCGTGTGTTTTCTGAGATTGATTTGAGATCGAGGTATCATAAGTTGAGGATTCGGGCTTCAGATGTTTCGAAGACTGTTTTTCGTACGAGATATGTCCATTATGAGTTCCTGGTGATGTCTTTTGGTCTGACTAATGCCCCCAGAAGCATTCATGGACTTGATGAATACGGTGTTCAGACCGTATATTGATTCCTTTGTCATTGTCTTCATCAATGACATTTTGATTTACTCACGTAGCTTGGGGGAGCACGAGCAACATTTGGGAGTTGTGCTCCACACATTGCGAGAACAAAAGCTATATGCTAAGTTCTCCAAGTGTGAATTCTGGTTGGATTCCGTGGCATTCTTGGGGCATGTGGTATCCGGAGAGGGTATCAAGGTTGATCCTCAGAAGATCGAGGTGGTTCAGAGTTGGTCGCGTCCTACTTCAGCTACAGAGATCAGGAGCTTTTTGGGCTTAGCAGGCTATTATCGCCGATTTGTGGAAGGGTTCTCTTCTATTGCAGCTCCATTTACTAGATTGACTCAGAAGAATGCCCCGTTCCGATGGTCTGACGAGTGTGAGAAGAGCTTTCAGAAGCTCAAGACAGCATTGACCTCAGCACCAGTTCTAGCATTTCCTTCGGTTCGGGGATGTACAGAGTGTATTGCGACGCCTCACACATTGGTTTGGGATGTGTGTTGATGCAGGAGGGGAGAGTTATTGCTTATTCTTCACGCCAGCTGAAGGTTCATGAGAAGAATTACCCTGTGCACGATTTGGAGTTGGCGGCGATTGTTTATGCTCTTAAGGTTTCGAGGCACTACTTGTATGGAGTGTCCTGTGAGGTTTATACAGACCACCGTAGCTTGCAGCACTTGTTCAAGCAGAAGGAACTTAATTTGAGGCAGTGCAGATGTCTTGAGTTGTTGAAGAATTATGATATCACCATTCTTTATCACCCGGGCAAGGCAAATGTGGTAACAGATGCTTTGAGCAGGAAGGTAGAGAGTATGGGTAGCTTGGCTTATATTGCAGCAGAGGAGAGACCTCTAGCCGTGGACATTTAGACCTTGGCTAATCGCCTAGTGAGATTAGACCTTTCATAGCCTCATCGAGTTCTTACACATTTGGTTGCTCAGTCTTTGTTATTGGGGAGATTAAGGCTCGACAGTATGATGATCCGTGTTTGGATGAGCTACGAGAACAGTGGTTCAGGGCAGGGCCAAGGAGGTTATTATTGGCGAGGATGGTGTTTTGAGACTTCAGGGCCGCTTATGTGTTCATAAGGTTGATGGCCTGAGGGAGAGGATTCTAGAGGAGGCACACAGTTCTCGGTATTCTGTTCATCTTGGTGCTACGAAGATGTATCGTGATTTGAATTAGCATTACTGGTGGAGGCGAATGACGAAGGACATTGTGGAGTATGTAGCTAGGTGTCTTAATTGCCAACAAATTAAGTGTGAGCACCAGAGGTCGGGAGGACTACTTCAGCCGATGCCCATTCCTGAGTGAAAATAGGAGCGCATCACTATGGACTTCGTGGTTGGGTTGTCTCGAACTTTGCAGAAGGTTGACATGGTTTGGGTCATTGTGGATAGATCAACAAAATCGGTGCATTTCATTCCAGTAGCTACTACTTATACTTCTGAGAGGTTGGCCCAGATCTACATTTGGGAGATAGTCCGGTTGCATGGTGTGCCGGTGTCCATTATATCAGATCGAGGTCCTCAGTTCACATCGCACCTCCGGAGAGCATTACATAGGGAGATGGGTACCCAGATAGACTTCAGCACAATATTTCACCCTCAGACTGATGGTCCAGAGCGCACAATTCAGATATTGGAGGACATGCTCAGGGCATGTGTGATTGACTTCGGAGGTCAATGGGACTAGTTCTTGCCTTTGGCCGAGTTTGGTTACAATAATAGTTACTAGTCCAGCATTGAGATGGCACCATTTGAGGCTTTGTATGGTCGGCGATGTCGTTCTCCTATCGGGTGGTTTGAGCTTGGCGAGGCTAAGTTATATGGAACCGACCTGGTGAGGGATGCTTTGGAGAAAGTGAAGTTGATCCAGGAGAGGCTCCGCATAACACAGTCCAGACAGAAGAGTTACGCGGATCAGGGGGCGCGTGATGTATCATTTATGGAGGAATATAGGGTCCTCTTGAAAGTCTCGCCTATGAAGGGTATTATGAGGTTTGGGAAGAAAGGCAAGCTGAGCCCAAGGTTTATAGGTCCCTTCGAGGTGTTGAGGCGAGTCAGGGAGGTTACTTATGAGCTGGCCTTACCTCCCAGTTTATCAGGAGTTCATCCAGTTTTTCATGTATCCATGCTCCGGAGGTACCACGCCGACTTCTCTCACGTGGTTGATTTCAGCACTATTTAGTTGGATGAGAGTTTGGGCTACGAGGAGGAGCCAGTTGCTATTATTGATAGACAGGACCGCCAATTGAGGTCCAAGAGAGTTTCTTCCGTAAAGGTAAAGTGGAAGGGCCAACCAGTTAAGGAGGCGACCTGGGAGTCTGAGGAGGACACGCAGAGCAGATATCCACACTTATTCAGCACTTCAAGTATGATTCTAGACCCGTTCTAGGATGAACGTTTGTTTAAAAGGAAGAGCATGTAACGACCCGACCGGTCATTTTGCATTATCGGACACCGTTCCCCTAAATGAAACTTCCCATAGTAGCTTATTATGATTTGTGACTTGCGGGGACTGGTGGTCCGGGATTTGGAGGTGTTTAGAGTGCTATAGGAGCATTTGGTTCCTTAGGGTTGGCTTTTAAGGCCAAGTTTGACTTCGGTCAACATTTTTAGTAAACGACCTCGGAATTGAGTTTCGACAATTCCAGTAGCTTCGTATGATGATTCCGGACCTGGGCGTATGTTCAGAATGGGTTTTTGATGACACGGGAGCGTTTCGGCGCCCAATATTGAAATGAAAGTTCCTTAAGTTCCTATTATGTTTTGGGACGTGTTTTTGCGATATCGAGGTCCGAATAGAATTTCGAGACCGGGAATAGTTCCTTTATGTCATTTATGACTTGCCTGCAAAATTTGGTGTCATTCCAAGTTGCGTACGTCAGTTCGGCGCGTTGTTAGTGAAGTCAAGAAAACTTAAAGTTCCTAAGTTTGGTTCTAGGGGTTTTGAGTTTTAGCATTTTTTTTGTGTGTTCCGAAGGCTCGAGTGAGTCCGTGTTATGATTTGGGACTTGTTGGAATATTTGGACGGGGGCTAGAGTGGGCCCAGGTGCCTCCCGGACACCACACGAGGCCAAAAAACCAGCTGAAATAGTTGTTGGTGCACCTGTTCTTATGTGATCGTAGGTGCGGTTGCCCAATCGCAGGTGCGGGACCGCTCCTACGGTCCCAGCCTCGCAGGTGCGACCCCCAGCGGTCAGGATATATCTCGCAGGTGCGGATAAAGTTCCGCAAGAGCGGAGCCGCAAGTGCGGTCTCCACTCCGCAGGTGCGGGCCCAGGCTTCCTCATCCATTTCCGTAGGTGCGAGACCGCAGGTGCAGTCCTCAAGCCGCAGGTGCAGAAACACTGTTCAGACAATGTGTTTTTATACACGGGATTTAAGTCATTTTCCTTATCTTCTTCTTCTTCCTTGGGACGATTTCCACCATTTTAGAGGGGAAAATGACTTGGTCATTGGAGGTAAGTAAATTCTACTCTAATATTAGCTTCATGCATGGATTACTTGCTTAATTAACTACCTTAATTAGTGAATAATCAAGAAGAGGTAGTAACCTAGGGCTTTCGATAATTTTAGAATATTCCCATGAATTAGCTATGAATCAAGTAGAAATTATGTATTAATGGTCCTTAGGCTATGGGTGAGTATTCCCTTCGAGAATTTATGGATTACGAGCATGTGGGCCCGAGGTTGGATTTTAGAATTTCTTCAAGAATGGCGAATTGACTTAGTAGTAGGAGAATTTCCATACTTTGAGCATAAATTAATAAATGTGTATAACATTTGGCTAGTTTCGAGTCCTCGGGTGTAGAATTCGGAGTTTCGGGCGCGTTCTTGGTTCGGGGAGTAGATTCGACACGTGATGAGTCTCCTTTCTAACCTTGTAATAGGGAATTGTCCCCATAGCTGATTATAAAAAAATGCATGTCCTTATTTGCGGGGGCTACGCATACATGAAGTGACGAGAGTCCATGCGTAGCTACTACGATTTTATGTTGGGTAGTTCTAGGACTCACGAGCATGCTTATATGTGCCTTACATGTATTTATAAACATATTTTGAGTTGATTATTATCTTTGATTTGGCATGAGAACATTAGGAAGCAGTGGTCCATGATATATCGCTTAGGTTCTTGCCTTAAAGAATAATCTCTGATAATTCCCTAAAAATTGATAATTTTATGTATGTATGCGGCACCGCATCACATGTATGATTCGTGAGAGGAATAGACCTACTATTATGTCAACCGCGTCGCATGTTCGATTCGCGAGCAGGGTAGATGCATCTATGGTTCGAGCCGTTCGGCCCTCGACAGTGCACATTTATTTTTCGCGACGTTTCGGCCGTACGTTTCCGGCCTATTATGTGTTGTATGATTTACTGGGAATTTGTTGTAATTGTATAAACTAGTTCATGTTAATAAGGAAATTCAGTACATTATGTGCTAATGAAATTTGACATGTAAAGGTAAATACAACTATACTTGATGATTTATCTCTTCGTGATTTCTACAACTGTTATGCCTGCCTAGTCCCTATTAATTCATGTTATTTAGAAAATGTTGACCCTAGTAAGTATCACGTCTACCTCTCGTCCCTACTTCTTCGAGGTTAGGCGGGATACTCACTGGGTACATATTTGTTTATGTACTCATGCTACACTTCTGCACTTCATTGTACAGGTTCTGAAGCCGGTGTATCTGGTTATCAGACCGGAGCTCGATTCTGATCCCATTTAGACCCGACTTCATGGTGAGCTGCTTCTCCTGACGATCCTCGACAACACTTTGGAGTTTTCTTCTGCTTATTTCCCGTCTAGTTCTTTCAGACAGTGAGATTGTATATTATGTTTTGTATATTCTATTAGTATGCCCGTAGGACTTGTGACACTAGTTCCTGGCACACACGTAGTTGTTATTTTGTTTACGGGTATGTATATATATATATATATTGGCTCATTCCTCTTCATGTTTGTTATGATTAAAACTGACTATTATCCTTGTCGAATCATGTTTTAACTTTTAAAATCTAAGTATATTTTAAAGTGTTTAATCTAATAAGAAGTAACCTTTAGTAAATTAAGAGTCGGCTTGCCTGACCTCGCTGTTGGGCGCTATCACGACCCCGGTTAGGATTTTGGGTCGTGACAATTGATTTTTTTTGTTTACTGCTATGTTTCAGATTTGTTTGTCTACTATAGATTAGTTGTGTTGTTAAGAAAAATGTAGATTAATTCTGTTGTTAAGCGAAATGCAGATTTTTAGTTTGTTTCAGATTTGTTTGTCTACTGCTGTAAACAGATGCATATTTATTATACGAATTTTCGTTACTGTTATGCAGATGCGGAACTAAGTTTTGAATGAAACATATGTTTACACCAAGTTAGAAACGCATTTTCAGCAAATATGTTTTCAGCTTATGCATTTCGTTTACCAAGCTGAACTATTACTCAGCAAATATGTTTACACCAGATGCAAATATGTAAAATGAGTACATATTTACCAAGATGAACTAAGTTCACTAAGTACCAAAACATGAAGCCCTGAACAGCTGAAAAGTACCAAAACATGAAGCCATGAAAACCTGGAAACAATTCTTAACTTAAGTACCAAAACATTACAACTTAAGTACCAATACAAAAACTTGAAAAGTTGCACTTCGTATAGCAACTTCACTTCATTAGGACTTTCTCTTCCAATTTACGGGCTTTGTTCGCTTCCGAATTCTTTAAAGCCTTCAAGCCATCCACTCTTTCCTTTAATCTGTTCCTTCCAAGAATAATCGCATCCAACGTCGACTTCATATTGTTGAGTTTAACATTAGCGGCATCCAATTTGTAATTCATATTGTTAATTGTAATGAGCGCTCGATCTGGTAACACATCATCTTGCCATTCCCAATAACCGCACGAGCTTATCTACCAAACACAAAGCATACAACTTGCAATTATGAACCAATAATACAAGGGAAAAAATTAAATTATCGAAAAAAATCAAATGGAACCAGAATAAACGAAATAATACATACATCAGGTTTAGAAAACATAAAGAATCTCCTTCCGGGATTATATATGAAGTCATTGAAGTGAAGTGGTTGGAAATTTCCCCACAATGGCACCTCCTATTTGATGAATAACTACTTTCTGACATGAAGAAACTTGCTATGGTGGAAAATCGTCACAACCCAATGTATGTTAAGCGAAGAAGAAAGAAAATGGGAGAGAAGAATTTACAATGGAGCTGAAAATAGTGATTGGAATGAACCCTATGTTTTTTCTTCCTGAGGGAGATGAAAGGCTCGAGGGAAAATGGACTGGTCTAAACCAATGGGTCGAGGTTAATTTATCTGGTCCAATCAAAGGATGCCACGTGCTCCTTAAAAATATGGGAGGGTGTTTTTAACGGGTGAGGGATAAATGTGCAACTAATGTATAACAATGGGGACATTTTTTATAAGAAACTCAAACGGGGGATAAATAAGGCTATTTATGATAGTAGAAGGGTAAATCCGACCTTTAACCATTTTATAAAAGAATTAGAAGAATAACCTAAATATATGTCCATCTAATTGCTTAAACTAAAAATATTATATATATATATATATATATATATATATATATATATATATATATATATATATATATA